>OMLF01027694.1:47428-76099 GCA_900302615.1 Holocentrus rufus
TTTAACTAGTTTTTTTTTTTTTTTTAATGGCACACATGGGATAAGAGGAAGTAGCTGTCTCATAATTGTTGTGGAGAGAAACAGGCCAGAGCCCTTTCATTAAATGCTGATGGGCAATGAAAGCTCAAGCTGTGAGAGGTAGGAAGGCATAAGCTACTCTATGCCAACACACACACACACACACACACAGCCACACAATTCCTCAAGTGCCAACAAGTCTTCTGTGTGTGCCCCCCTCTTCCGCACATTCCTGGTCAGTGTCCTTCAAAGTTACTGCTTGTTCTTACCGCATCCCATCTAAAAGTCGCACTATGTGTATGCGATGACAACTGGCAATATATTATGACAGAAATATGGCCTTGCATAAAAAATGCCTTTAGTGGTGGTTAGCAAGAAAGGTCAGGCAACAGTGCAAATCGGCTACTTCTGCACCGGTTTCTCTCCAAGTTCTCTGGGACCTGATTTAATCTCTACTGTATCCTGTTGTTTCTCTGGGCATTAGAGCACAATCAATTCCAATCTCAGGTTTCTAATGAAGCCTCCCATCGAGCCATACAGGTCTATTAATGGCATGAATAACTTATTGATGTGTCTTCTGGACCCATGCTATTACAGTATTCCGCTCCAATGCAGCTGTGTCAGCATTAAAATCTCCCAGACAAGTTTTCTTGGGTGTGCGCAGTGTTGTGCCTGCTCGAGGGCTAGACAACTGTTCAGTCGAATTTACAGAAGAGATGAAAAAAGAAAGACATCAAAATATATACACACTACCCAAAATAGTGATTGTTAAAGGATATTTTCCGGGGGGGGTTCTGTGTTTTTGACCTAACAATCACCTAAGTGCAAAGTGAAAATCGAATAGATGATTGTTCCAATTCTTTGTACGTTAGCAGTGATTTAATCTTCCAGATATTAATGTCAGACACCAGCCAATCAATGAATGCATTGAATATTCACCTAGCTCTTCACCTCCTCTCAATCAAAGACCAATAACATGAATCCAGTGAGTCGTGTCATGCTAAAGTCCAGCAGCATAAGGCCTATAAACAGCCTTCTGCAACTTGAGATGACTCACTGGGGGATTTACAGGACAGAAAGAACCGAAAAGCCATAATATGCCCAAAGGTCGCCTAAAGATTAGAGAAGCAGACTGGTGACCAGAGGGTCACCAGTTGTAATCTCAGGACTGTCTGGGTAAATCTGGGTGGAGAAAGGGAATGAATAACTGCTCCAGTGGAGCTCTGAAGACCTCAGGTGTGAGGGAATGATTGCTGTGACAAAGTAGCAAGGCGTTGCTGAAAAAGACTATACATGTATACTCATTTATAATTTATACATACTTAAAAAGACCTGCTCCATGAAGGCATCATGCCTTTTGGGGCACATGGACTATAGTAAAACATAAGCACTAGCTACTCACCATAGGCTGTCATGGTGCCCACGTAGGGCCCATCCATGACACTCTGGTTCTCCTCAGCCAGGGCCTTGATGTAGCGCTTGCTGAGGTCCAGGATCTGCTGCCGCAGCACGGCGCTGCTCTCATGGCTGGCTCTCTGTTGGATGGTGAAATGCAACAGCATCATGCCCCAGATGAACCCAAAGCTGACCAGGAAGAAGCCCAGCTTCTGGGATGACAGCTTCCACAGGAAGGGCGTGGCCATGCTGGAGTTGGAGGAGTGTGGTGACTCTGGAGTGACTGACGGAGGGTGCAGAGGTCGAGGAGGAGAATCAGGAGGGCAGCCGGGGCATGGCGGTGTCGGCCGGTGTAGCTGCGATGGTTTTTTGTGGCGGTGCACGGCCTGTTTGCCTCACCGATGCGTTTTCCTTCTCTGGCCCATCCTCATGGCTCAGGCGCATATCTCAGTGGGCAGGGTCCGACAGCAGGCAGCATTCTGCCGCACACAACATAGAGAGAGGGCGAGAGGAGATAAGAGAGATGCTTGGTTAGTTGCTGTGGCAAACGCTGATAGAGAGGGAGTTGCCCCTCTAAACCCAATCCCTGCATTTGCCTGATAATTCTATAAACATTGATTTCTGGAAAATTAGCGTCAACCATAATTGCGAGTAATTTGATGATGAACAAACAGCAATCTCTCTATATTCAAATCAACACATTTCCTTCAAACATAGCCAGTGCACTTGTACTTGCTGTGTTGTGTTTTAACAGCCTCAGTAGGACAAAGGTTAATCCTTCAGCGAGATAAAATCATGAGAGAAAGGAGTGGACTTTGCATTGTTTACAGAAACAATGAGCTTTGAAGAAGTGATACACAACTTCACTGCCTAAGACCCCAAGATGGAGGCGCGTAGGCTTCACCCCAAAACATCACTGCTGTAGAAACACATGGTAAGCTGGGTAACTTACAGTACAAGTACAGTACAAGTAGGTGGCATTAAGTTCATTTTAGGACACCGAGTGAACAAGGAACTAGACAAGCATCGGTGGCCAGACAGGAAGTGTTACAAAAAAGTGAAATAGAGACTTCCTGACATTTACCTTAAGCTTAAGCAGCTAATTTATAACAGCAGTACAAACAGGCATGGCTGTCTGTTTGTTCCAATGGAATGGGCATAAAAAATATGAAAAACCAACATGTATTACTGGGCCAGGTTTTCATGCAGTTACTGCTATGCCACGTTCTCACCTTGTTTTGTCAATGCTGTATGAACTAAGATGAATGAAATTACTTAATAAAATGACTCAGGGTCAAGCTTAACAGAAAAAGAGAAAAATACAGGGTTGCTGATCTTTTATTGCATCTTGATTTCAGGTGTTGTGTAAATTTTTCCACGAATTATTCAGTCAAATCTGACTCATTTCAGCCTATTCATAGGTACGTTTGATAACATGGGCTATAAGAAGGAATACTTGCTACTGCTGACTAAAAATGAGGCGAGTCCTCCCCATCTCACTTGTTCAATGCAATGTTATGCTCCTCTACACTCTTGAAAGAAATGCTGCACAGAACAGTCGTGCCTCACTGGTAGAGTTTGATGTTTAGGACTGATAGAGCTGGGCTATATGGAATTTTTGAAGGCGAAGCGAGTCTCGTCAAAATTTAAAAATTAAGGTACTCGTGCTCACTGACAAGATGGAGTCTGATCAGAATTTTAACTGCATCAGAAGGCGCTGCCTATTTCTGTGCCTGCCTTTTCCTCCTTGTGTGAAATTTGCCCAAAGGCTTTTCTGCCAGACAATTAAAGGAAGTAAGCATCTCTCCCACACGTGGAAAGCACGCAGTAAACACTCGGTGTCTGTAGGTTGTGTCCGTGTATGTGTAAAGGTGACAGGCCAATCACTTACTCCCACTCAGGGGAGAACTGTGAACTCCGTGGGATGTCTCGGACATTGTGATCGGTTTGCTGTGTTTGAAATCGCACCATGCAAGATGTGACTCACTCTTCGGTATTGTATCTTTTGCTTTGTGTACTATTGTACATTGAGCCACTGTTGCATTATCCATGTCAACATGACCTCAACCCCTTAAAGACTGCGTTAAATAAGGTTATTTTTGAAGATGGACATTTCAAACAACAGGAAACACACTGAGATGTTGCTTTCCTGTTCCAGTGCCTTTAGTGCAATCATAAAGAGGCAAACTCTTAACCCTTGTTGCTCACTGGCACTGTCCAAAAAGTTGCCCTTTGTAATACACTGATTCACAAATGGGTTGCCCCGAACGAAAGCAACTCCCAGCAGCTGACAAATGCCACCGCCTCGCTCCCTCCATGGGGTTTGCGATGTAGGACAGAGCTGTTTGTCCTCCAACTCCAGCCTGTCACGGCTTCATCATGTTGCCGTGAGGAGCTGTTCAAGAGGCCAAAAAATGGGCCTCCCTCGCCTTGTAAAAAAAGACTGAATTTGAGTGATGCGCTGAGGTACAACTGCGCCTCCGGACGCAGCACCTGCTGCAGACGGTGGGAGGGTGAGGGAAAAGATGGTTGATGGAGGACAAGGCCAGCCTGCAGACTGTTTCTGTGGACGTGGGAGAAAAACTGTAAATACGTAGGATGTACAGTGCTGAAACACTATTCATCCCAATCTTAAATTAGCATGTTTGCTTTGTCTCTTCCAAGCGCCTGCAAATCTGATAATCTAACAATGGCACGCTGTCGTCTAGCAACTGCTCCTGGCTAATCTGCAGATTGGAAGAAAAGCTATTGAGAAGATTGCCAAAACTCCACAGCAGTGCATCTGCTCCTGACTTCGGGCTACGTCTTTTCAACAGAATGTAAAAGTGCCACTATTTTATTCATCAGTGCTCTAAAAGGGGAGCCTCTATCTGACTTAGCTATGGTTTCACTCCCGGGAGGCGGGCTGGGCTTAAGTGCTCTGTGTTGGTGCTTTTCTGTCCACACGACCTCGTCTTCCAATGGCGGTAACCCCGTTGGAGCCAGTGGTGTATGAATGTCCAAATGGATGGGCCGAAGCAGAAATGGACTCCGCAGCTGGCCCCGACCCACAGGCTGTTCTATATGCTCTCATTCTTCCCCTCCTGCTGTTTGCGGTCTATTTGGGGGAAAATAATCTATAATATTCTATTAGCAGTCTAAAATAGCTTTCTTCCCGCAGATTGTCCTTATCAGCTTTATAACAACCTACTTATCCACAGTCAGTAAACAACCGAGCAGCTGTCATTGTGAAAAGAGTGAGATAATTTGCTGTAGGTTTGCACTATATGGTATCATTCAGAAAGGCAGGCACTGTAGCAACTGCTGACTGTATTGTGTTTCATACATAATGCATTTCCACTCATAATAATATTTGACACGGCTGTCATTCCTTCCTACAGTATGCAAACCCTCGCAAATAATGGCCGTTGAACATGCATCTGTTACAGGATTTCTGTCTATTTTTCTTAACACCTTTGCAGGATGGTTGTGATTGGCTGACATGAGCTTTTGTCCTGAGAAACACCCTGCAGAAATGCCAACAAAGTCTAAACACGGGCCTAAATTAGTAATTGAGTGGAAAATCTCAGTGCTGCCAGATGCCAGAGACCTGGGACATTGTGGCTGTTATACAGACAGTCTTGAGGCTGTTGAAGAGTTTAGAGCCTTATATATACAAACGTTTGAAGCATTGCCAGTTCAAATATTTACCAGACTGTGCTTTGTCAATTATGCATTTCACTGACTCTTCAAAACTGAGATGAAACTTAATCTAATCATACCTGATTCTAAACCAGGATCTCAGCAATCAAGTCCTGTTTTGAACATTTTCTTACAAGATACTCACGTTTCAGTTTACTTAGATTTTGTGAACTCCATCATGACCATGAAAAACATTACTTTGATCTATTTTGTTAAACACAGATTTAAAGAATCTCCTGTATCGACCCAAAAGTGACGCAATTAAGTGTTTAATGTTGAACATTTGCTCATTTTGTTTAAAGGTGGAATCCAGGTCTTTGCCCTTGCAATAAATAGTTATTTTATTCTTGTGGATCTTGGTGTCAGGTTGCACAACACCAACTGGCAGTGTGGTCAGAGATATTCTAATTAGACCAGAAATAAATTTTTAACCTTGTAAAACGAACATGGGCTGCATGGCCAAGTGCCACTAGCTAGTTAACATTCCACAATTCATTTTTAAAACTTTGATCTTATGCCTCTTTATCTTTAAAGAATTTTTAACAATAGATAAGGAGTCATCCTTGGGCACCATACCAAATGACAAGTGACTCACTCAAATAACTCAAAATTTGGGAACTTGGAAAACAACATTCATTTTAAGAGAACTAAAATCCAGTTTAATATAAAGCCATTATCCACATATTCTCAGTTTTTATGTATATGTAATCAAGTTGGATTTGTCAAACATCTATGGAGGAAATAAGGTCTTATGACGGGACTTTTGTTTGGAAGAGGAAAAAATAAAATGTTTTATCTATACTGACACAATACATCGTTCTTAGTGAACATTACTGTTGAGATTTAAATGGAACAGGACATCCACAAAATGTGTATAATCTAGTCAGTGCTTTCTAATGATGGTAAAAATCGGCGTTGATGGCCAGATGAAGGGAAAAATTACTTATGTCATGACAGCACATGCTATCATGCTATCTCCCTGATATAACTGTTCATGGCCTCTGTAAAACAAACAAGGAGCTTTTACATAATGACAGTTGGACTCACCCCTCAGCCTTGACATTCTGTGTCATTCGATACACACATGCCATGGCACCTGAGCAGTTTCCCTTGAAACAGCTGGATCTAGTTTGTCATTACTAATAATGTGAACAGGTCCAATTTCAAGTTCAAACACTATAGGGCCCATTACAACAGGGAGAGATGAAAGCAGTCAGAGTATTAAACTAATTTCTGGGGACATCCGCTAAGCTGAGCAGGAATATCGGCATTTTTTTAAACTGTAAGCATAATCATAAAGACATATACTCCACATGATTAACTGCTACCATTTTATAGTCCAAGTACAATCTATGAAGATCAGAGTGTTGTCTGATAAACACGGCAAAGTGGTTTGCTTCTACTACACCAAAGATTGTGACGTGAGAAGAGAGCAAACTCTGATATCAGTGATATATGCTTCAGTACTGCACAACTCTCTGCAGTAACATTTTTTTTCTTAAGTGAAATCTTCAGAGCAGAGGAATGAAAATTATTGACAAAATCCAGGAGAATATTAAAAAAAAACCTATTCCCTACTTTGAGTCACATGCTGGACATGCGCTTCATTCTCCTAGATAGCCTGGATACATTTTCAGGAGCATATGCTACTAAATTCAATGTAAATCCCTGTATAATCTTACATGATTCTACTATCAAAGCCATATAGTTAGAAAGAAACCCCTTCATATTGCTTTTTTGGGTGATACAGTGGAAACAAAAAAGCAGGAAAACAAAACAGTAGTAATCTCCCATTAAAAATAAATACATACTATGAATGGAAAAGTCCTGAAATGATTAAAAACTGATATAAACACTCCTATGCCCTTGAACGGTTCCCGTCTCTCTGCCCTAATGATCAGCAAGATCTGTGAAAAGGTGGACCGCAAGGCTTCATCATAATAATGGAAACAATTAGCTGTAACACATTATTTTGACTCGTTCTACCTCCAAGACTGATTGAACGCAACAGATTTGGCCAAAACCATCAACCATTTGCAAAGAATGTGATATGAGAGAGCCCCGCAGCACTTGTGAAGCTGTTAAATAGTTCAATAACTTACTTACAACCCCAAGGCAATCTATGCACAGCTAAATAAATGCCTCTGGCTTTAGGCATTAAGCAACACAAAAAGAAAATCTTTCCAGCACGCAATCAAACCAAAAAGAAAAAGATGTTTTAGATGTTCTCTCATCTGCATTCAGCCACTGCAGCTGTAAATGAGGCTAAGTGTGGGGAGGGGATTTCTGCAGTCTTGCCTTTGAACTGTCTTTCTCATGCTCTTTCAAAGCAACTCTAACCAGGTCAGGACCACAGCAGCCCCCAAGGATGCAACACTGTGGTGCATTGACTTGACTATCAAACAAGGAACACTGCCTGTCAATCTTTTTATCGTTATATTGACCCTTTATTTGGTTTTTGATGTTTTAGCCAATCACACTTCTTGAAAAGCGACATCTAAGGTGTTCGTCGCGTAAAATGAATTATGCCAGATGACCGATCAACGCTGCCCACAGAAAAACCACCAGCACTTTTGCGTGTAACACAAAGGCACTCATACAAAAGGCTCTTTTCACCTTATATCCATCAGCCTCATAAATAGGTCAGAGACAGCAGCAAGAGCAGCTTCTACCACAGCTGAAATCTCAAAGCGGGTTATGACACTGCAGCAACAGTGGTTCTCCCCTCATATCAGCAGAATGGCCTTTTTTTTCTTTTACGGGCATAGGAAATTTCATCATCACTTTCATCTTTTTATGCATTTTTAACAAAGCTACTGTTCAGAGACACTCAACACTCTATTGTCTGAAGGACAGAAACAACCCAAGTAAATCGGCAATTCCCATATCTTTTTTTTCCTCATATTTAGCTCACTGTAATTTTCAGTGTGATGTGTGCAAAACAAGCCTTTCAGTCAAAAAAAAAAAAAAAATTCTCTGCACTGCACTGTGAATTCATGAGACAAGCCCTCGGCAGTGGCGCTGTGCAATCTGCACTGCTGATAACATCCACTGTCTCTCAGTGCTCGGGACTCTGTTGCTGGAGGAGGGCAGGAAAAGGCTGGCAAGCCCTCGCTGGTAGTGCTCTGCTGAGGATGGGAGGCTTCGGGGCTGTTTATCAGCGAGGAGCGCTGCTCAAACCGCCCATGGTACATCGATATAAGAAGCAGGAGCCAAAAACTACATGGAACGTTGACTTAGCTGCTTTTGTTTCTGAATACATGCGTTCTGAGTCAGAGTGGGATCTCGTATCTGGCCTGATTTCCTCTGTCCACCCATTTATTGAGAACTGAAACGGATCACGGGGCAGCGCTCGACTCGATGGGAAGCGTTCCAATCCTCGGCCCTGATTTGTTCCGTAATCAGTAGGGAAAAGTGCAGCGATTCACCCCACCCCCTTCCTTGCTGAAGATATATCTCATTTCAGTTACCTTCTGGTTTCTAATTCAGGATCTTAATTTGTCTGGCAGGGTCCCCTCTGGCTCTCAGCAGCTCCGGCTCAATGAAACCCTCTGTGTTGACAGCCAGCTTAGGTTGCAGAATATATGATACTTAGCAACTTGAGATGATAACGTAACAACATGCTGAATAGATTTTTTTTTTTTATTGTTGGAAGAAGTACCAGCGCACAAAGCCCTGTAGGTTCAAGAGGCAGAAAAGCAAGAAACAACTCAATCATCCTAGCCTGGGAGAAAAGGCTGCCCTCCTGGATCTGCTACAGAGGGTGTTCTTCCCTTTAAGGAGAACACCACCGAATTCCAGCGTTAAAACTGCATTTGTAGTTTAGTTTATATTGGTGAGCATTCCCTACTGTGTCTCATAGCCACACACAAAGAGAACTGAGTTACCCTAAAGTAATAATGATGGAAAAATATCTTTCAAAGATGGAAAAGGTAACTTACTGGATGCACGGCAGCATTTTCTAAGTTATAACAGCATTTGGCTCTTATCAGACAAAACCGCACGTCTGCAAAAAGGTCAATTTTTTAGCAAGGAAAAGGAATGCTTATTTTCTCAAATGTGATGCCCACATTTCCATTTTGAAATTATACATTGGGTTTTTAATAGGTTTCACAGTCCCAAGGGTCATGAGACCAACTGAAAAATGATAATGTGTGCTTTCATACACCAAAACTATTTTTGGTTTGTATTATTTTTCATTTTTTTGCCTGTGTTCCTGATGAAAACAATAAAGGTTAATATTGTACATTTACTGCTTCTTTTTTACTTATTTTTATGCAAACTATGAAGTGGAAATCTGAGTGAACCTGCTTGTTAGTTGAGAATTATGGACTTTTAATAGAGGGCTTTGCATTGGAAAAGACAAAAACTGTCACATTTACCACACCATTACAAATACAGATTAATAACATCATATGATATTTTAATATTACTGAGCCACAATAACAGAGCTCATTATCTGGCTGCTGACAAAGACCATGTGCATTAAATCAGTTTCTCAGCATCCCCAGGCTAAACATTATCACCACAAAGTAAAGCCTTGATTTTTCAGTTTCCAGCTTTAGGAAATACCTGTTCACCTTCACTGATGCTCTAGGCCATAGTACAAACCAGCAGTATGCTTCTTTAATTTGAGGTAATCATAGGCTCTCAGTTTTTCCCCCTTGCGTGCAGCTAACCAATTGGATTATGGCAAATGCACGGGGATTAGAGAGTAAACAATGATTTTACATCATGTCAACATAATCGTCTCCTCTACAGACCTACAGTATCTTTACAACTTGTCTGTATACCTTGGCACTTGCTTTCCATTACTTTGAATCGTTCAGACCAGACAAGATGGTGGAGCCAGGTAAAGACTCTGTCCATTTCCTTTGCATCTGTGATTGGAGCTGAATATAGCCCACTTCAAAGTGTAGTTTGGGGAATATTCCATAAGGGTGAAGCGGGCTGAGGGAGGTTCAGATTAATTCCACTGCATTACTCCAGGTCTAAAAGAGAGCGCAATTTACTGAACTGGAATAACATTCACTAAGAGCCTGTTGCATAACCAAAGAAGAAAGCAGTGAATATGCTCTAGATGTGGCTTCAGCTATCAATTATGGATCAACTTTGAAAATGTATCCATTTTTCTCTTGAATAAAAATAGGTTTTCATATCGCCTGGCTTTTCACAGCAAGGTTCAGAGCTCTCTGACTCATTCATTTGGCTTCTGGTAACAGCAAGTGACCTGACTTATCCCACGATCGGTGTTATAATTTGCCCTGATAAGTAAAAGAAATTCAGAGTTGCGCTCAAAATGGACAGCGATCAAGCACATCAACTGCAAAATAAAGCATGCTTGAATGAATGTCATGCAATGTTAAAACTTCAGCGTAACAGAAAGCAAAAGAAATAAGCCTCAACATATTTCTATGAGTGTGATGATGTTGTAATGCCTTCGTTAGCCTGCCTTCTCCTCTTGCTGACCAGGCTGTGACAACCCTCCGTCTGAAACCACAGTGGCAGACTGACACAGACACGTGAAAGTCTCGGCATTCGCTTTGATTGCACATTTAAGAAAATGTAATTCCTCATTCCAGTCAGTGTCCGTGCACTCCAAGACAAAGGCTGGTCAACAGTCTAGCGGCGGTGTGCCTGCTTGCCTGTTGCCTGGCTAATGGAGACGTGATACTGATGATAAGGCCCTGCTACCATGGAGACCGGTGTGACTCTGCATCTTAATGGCTTCTTCACACAAGCCCCGCCTCTTAATTATTCATTAGGCCCTCCAGAGTAACAGGCCCTGCTGCAGCTTCACTACGTTACTGGTGTGAACCCAGCTCGTAAGAAGGTATCAAGAGCTAACATGATAGTTTGAGACAGGCTTTGCCTGAAGCTGAGTTTGGGAACTTTATATAAACTGTGAGTGGCACCGAGATCAATGTTAATGCTCTCTTCATTGAGTCACTGATGGGCTGAAAAGTTCTACAAGGACGCCAAGTTGTTGCCTTTGATTTAAAGCACCAATCCACAATTTATCCATTGAAATTTATATAAATTCACCAGGATTTCTGAAGAGGTGCACTGATACACAGTAAATAAGCTTTTTGCAACTCTCATAATTCGATATAAACAAACATACAAGTCTGTTTCACCGAAAAAAATATCTTCAATCTGATAGATCAGTAGTGCTGCTGTAACGAATGGTGCAATAGGTTTTGACATAGGAAGAATGAGGAAGTACTAGGCTAGTAACAGCCAAGTCTAGTAACGCTATTTCTCGTAAATCAGTTGATAAGGTGAATGAGGAAGACGATGTGCCAGACAGACCAGCTGACAAACCGCAGACTATCAGCCATGAAAACAGACACACATTCACACATAAGCATAAAAAAAACAACCTAATGTTTGTGGTGGCTCTGCTGACGAAAGTGCAGGGCAGGTACTCATGATGTTTAAATCCAGCCTAAAGGGGTTTTCAGATAGGATGCAGTGTGCGACCCACCCGCTGCTGGGGACCGCGCAGAGGGCAGGGCATAGGACGCACAAATCACGCCCTGTTGCTAGGCGACCCAAATAAACGGAAGACACGACAAGACTTTTCTTCCTTGCAAGAAAAGGGTGCAGCTCATGTAAATCAAGGAAGGGTTTACTATGGGGTAAAAACCCCATGCTATCTAGGTTACATTTCAAAATGGCCTATTTGCTGTTGTCCATAACCATCATGTGGTATTTTCATATATATTGATACCGGAGTCAAGTGATCCTGATATGAAGCAAGAGTAATCTAATATTTTATTTTAAGCTTACATTTTATTTTGAAAATATCATTTCTACCGCTTTTTAAACACACCTGGTCTGCTCAAACTGTTCTGCTCAAATTTCGTCCATAAATAGGATTTCTTGCTGATGTCCCGGTGGGACTTTAAACTAGTGTCATATAATCCAGGAAACTGAGACACCGCCAAGATGATGATCTCCTCCATTTTTCATTTTTCTTTGGGTGTGCTGAGGTGTTGTCACTGACACCGCAGCGCTGCACGAAGCTCGGTGTCGCACAGACACACACTTGCGCCACGCAACACATAGACAATGAATGGGTTCAACGGCAGAGGGCTGGAGTTTGCGCGTGCTATATAAAAGCCCTTAAAGTGTCAACCTCGTTTTTCTCTCATTCTCCCTGCACTCTCTAGCGCGTGCCTTCTAATATTGAGATGTCTTTGAATGAAAAAAAAGAAGAAAAAGAAGAAGAATGTTTAGGCCTATCGTTCCCAGTAAGCTCAATTAATCTTGTTTGAAAGTGTGGCTTCCTCCTTTAGATGGAAACGCTCTGCTCTCACTGTTGTAGAAAGATAAAACGACACAAAGAACCAACATGCTTTCTTTATCTCATAATTTCAACCATGCCAATTCAGTCTCTGACAATTACATTACAGAATGTGATGTGACAAATCATTGCCTAACAGATAAACATTACTGCGCAAACATTACTGACTTCATATTTTATTTTTCCCAACAAAAATGCTGTGCTTTTCAATCGCTTTTGGATATTTTTTGTTTTGTTTTTTTAGGGACAGGATGCGATGTATTTAGCCAATTTCCAGCTGCATCATTATAAGGTATCCTCATATTGCAATGCAGAACTGAATTTATCTGACTACAAGTCTACTTGCAACATTTCAGTGTCCCTGAAAAGCACTGCCAAGCAAGACTGGGTTGCTGTGTTGCCTTTCAAGTAGCATTTTTATCTCATCTAGATTGACAGAAAGGTTTCATAAATCAGTTTTAGACATTTCTCAGCGCTCTGTCTTAAATAATTCATAATAAACGAGGGACACTGCATGTTAAACTGCATGATAAATAATGAAGTAATCTCTTAGGCATTGGGCATGATAAAACAAAAAAGCAAATGCTAGAAAGCATCCAGCAGAATGTTTCTATACAATACTAGGTTGATTTCAGCAAGAATCAAGTTTTATGTAACTTTCTCAACCTCCAGTCTTGTCCTGAGTAACATGTTGCTGACATCCGAGTTTTTCGAGTCCCAGACTTGTCAATTTTGACCTCACAGGCAGCGGTCAGCCTGAACTCTGGAAGCCTAAACCCTGTCAATTGTAAGCGTGACCTTTCAAGACGAGGTCACTTTCATAGAGCCGGGTCCCTGGAGAGCTTAACACCCAAAGTGTCTGTAAAGTTGTCTGGCTTTTCTCCCACATCGTGAGAGTCAGTGAACTCCTGACTGTCCTCGACAAAAAGGAATCGCCTCAGCGTTTTTCCAGCAGGGGGGGGAAACAAAACATGCTGAGCTTCACGCCGGCTTCGCAGAAAATGCAGCCGAACACCAGGGCACGCGGTGACCCAACAATGTTTCAGTATTTTTTTCGGTACTTTTTTGACACGCTGGCTGTAGCTGTATTGTTCTATTTCCTCACTGTGGACGAATGCACTTTGGAATGGAAATATTTTTCATAATTAAATTCTTATCTCAATCTTGGAGCACGTGCAGGGTTACAGGGCAGCATGTGCCCTGGGTGAAGGAGGAGGTTTTCATTTGAAGTTCAAATCCTGCACATTCAGGGCCACTTCTACGGAAATACCAATGAACAATATAGCCCAATGATTCCCAAAACTTCATTTACATAGGAACTGCTCTTTCCGGGAAACAGTCAATACAATTTTTGACCCTCGCTCTTTTTTTGTTGGGACTGGAGCAGATCATTTTCCTGTCACTGATACACTCACACTCAGCTGTCACACAAACATTTGTCTTAATATAATTGCAAAGTCCTTCCGTGGACCCTTAACCTTAATGTAAAGCTTATCCCTATTATAACCAGAACCGTAAGTGAAGATCAGTGAAAACGCCCACGGGGTTAACACTTTAAAAGGCTCAGGAGGATGGAAGTCCAAGAACACACTCTCTACCCAGATCATAAAATTTATGATATGCATGTTAGTTATTGCTCTTCTATCTCTCATTTTTAAACTATGTTTGTGTCCTTTGTTCTCAGCAAAGCACTTTGTAACCAACGTGCTCCTTAAAAGCACTTTATAAATAAATCTGATGCAATTTTGCTCGACTTGTTTGCTGCTGCTGGGAGCGCTGACCGTCTACAACGCTTGAAAAACATCACTAGTGCATCGCTTCCCTCGGTCGAGCGCTGACTGTAGCAACGCAGCCTTCCGTGAGAGGGGGAAGGCAAGTTGGTCCTGAGCGCGGCTGGGAAGATGAAAACAAGCCTGGTGACGAGTCGATTTCTGGGTAGGAACTGCGGACGGAGGCGCTGGAGATCGGCGAGGGCCTTGGTCACACCCGAGCGCTTCCTTTTGTCTGTTATCGCCACACACAAGGGCTGCTGTTGTGATAACACAACTTGACCTCATCACAATATGAACTTGTGCTGCAACACGGAAGCGATAGAGACACAGAATCATCATAACTCAGCGTTTCTGGCATGATGGTGCATTCTCTTATTTTTTGCGTGTCATTGTGTTTCCTGTTGCTCTGTAAAGCACTGTGTCCCACTATGTGGCAACTTAATGACCCTGACTTGACCTGAGAAGAGAAAAATCCTCATTCCTGAGTCTGGTTAATAACAAATACTGGCTAAACAACATTTTCCCTCATTTGGAACGACTCTTTAAAAAAGGCAATAAAACATGGACTTATGTCTCTAACACAGCCTGATGCCCTAAATTCACAAGTGGTTTTGATGCAATGAGACAATATTTCAGAATCTTTGGTACTGAAGAAATGCTTCAGACTTGGTAGTGCGGCAGCACTTAAGGGCAATGAACTGTTATGCAATCAGATGTATGTACACAAGTTTATCGTACTGTACTTGTGAGAACTTCACTGACAGAAATAGAAGAAAGAGCACAGCCATACACACACACACACACACAAGCACACTTCAACCAATGCTGCTTGGCTTCCTGCTTGGCCTGTGCGTTCTCACATAACTGTGACTACAGCACCACATGATCAGGGCTCCTGCTCTTTGACCACCCGGCTTCTAATAAAGATTACCATGTGAGCAAACAGCTCATTGTGTGTGTGTGTGTGTGTGTGTGTGTGTGTGTGTGTGTGCAGGTACCACCATCCGGCCACCAAGCATCCACTGAGGCAGGAATGGGCCATATGCCCAGGCCCAGGCACACAGTGTCACCACAGCCATAACACATACACACACACACACTCACACTCTCTAGTCATGGTGAGTTTTGCAGGCAACTATTACAGATCCTTTGCCCAGACACACACACACATTGTACAAAAACACAAAACCACTAACTCCACTCACACACACAAGCACACAGAAATCTGTCACACCTGGGTTTTTTTTTCCTACTGGGGAAGTAGTTGCAAAATTTCTGGAGTCAGATGATATGACAGATCAAAAAGAGTGGTGACACAAAACACATCCATATGAAAACCCCCTCCTGACTCATAATATGTACCAACGTGGCTATGAAACATTTGAAAACACATAGAGAAAGGCAAAGGCTAGGAGTTCATCTTAGTATGCTGCTAAAAAAAACTGAACAAAGCTGAGTTCTTTGAAAGTGGTGTCTGGGCCTTGTGGCCTTCCAGGTATGACCAAACAATGTGTGAGAAATGGAAGCACTTTGGTTTTGGCTTCAACCTAGGCATACATGGTAACTCATTTACATGAGTCACACTCTACCGCAGCAATAACAGTGCAGTAAGCTGGTGTGAAACGGTTTGGATCAGTCTTATCGGTGGGTTTGATTAATGTTCAATAGGCCGGACTTTACAAGATCTCTAGTCTTCCTTCACTGTTATTACCTCCTCTGTTTTTCTTGCCTTTGGTGTGAAAACAGTTTCTAAACAGGATTTACAGTTAGTTCTGTGACTTATGCTGCAGACTAAGGTTTCTCTGAAACTCAGACTTGCAGCACTAATAAATGCGTGCTTTGCAACCACAGAGCCCCAACAGGAGCATGATTGTAAAGAAGCAACTGTGTATGCATTGCACTATGTAAGGGAGCCTCTTCAGACTGGAGTGGCTAGGTGGGTTGTTACTCTTTGGCCTAGCTGCAATGAACACAGCACAAATTTGCCTCAACAGGCCTATTTTAAACCCCAATGTAGCCTTCACTCTACCTCAAAGCAAACTTTAACCTTAAGTAAAAAAGGAAAAAAACGCTGATTGTGATCCCTGATTTTTGAAAATACGGTAACTTCTGACTTTGCAGAGTGTACCTACATTGATCACATGGGTAAGAAATGGTGAGATGGATGTGTGTGTGTGTGCTGGTCACGAGAGGAGTGAGCAAAGGGGCCCTTTAATCACAGAAAGGCCAAGTGTTCCACTTCCCTGCATGGCATCCATCACTGCAGCCCACTTCTCCCTGATCCCTCCATCCTCAATCCCTCCTTCCTCATCCCTCCTTTGCCATGACGCCCCCACCCCTCCCTCCCATCTCCTTCTCCAACGATTTCTTGCCAGCGGAGCATGCCACCGGAGCAAAGCTCCTTTTCCCCCAGATTTATAATCCCCGGGGGCTCCAGCAAAAAGGCCGCTGAAAGAGCTCTTTATAAAGCCAGGGGCAGGCGGCAGCTCACCTCTGGATGGTCACTCCGCTCAGCATTAGCTCATACCCTCCAGTCGAGGATCATAAGTAGTGCGGACGTTTTCGCTGGGTCGCAGTGAATGTACAATTTCATCTGTAGCCTATGTGATTTTGATGACACAAGATGCATCTCACACAATCAAATCACTATGGATTCCATAAACTGATTCCATCAAACAACTCATGGTGCAGATTTACAATTACGAGACTGCACTGGTGAGCTAAGTGATAAAGTAATGTGTGCGAGGCAATTGTGAGCCAAAGTGGCAGGTGAACAATTAAGTTTAGCCCAAAATCTACCTTCACATTTTGCTCACATCATTGTCACTGCCAGACTGAACTTTTTAACTTCCTCATTTTCTACGGAGCCTCGCCTCTAGCATATGCCACATTCTGTAAAATATGAAGCTCAGGCAAATCTTACTTGCAGCTCTACAACATAACATCATTACATAATTCTAACACAGAGACCATCAGGGGTTTCAGTTTTGACCTTGGCCCATTTCAAATGAGGCATTCCCTCTGCTGACAAAGACAGGTCCTACCTTTTGTCTATCACCACATTTGTAAAGAAGACAATGAACTTGTAGGCCTATGGGGCATGAATTAACAGGATTAACCTGCAGATCCTGTTGTCTCAACCTCTGCCACCAAAACCAGACGTTAGCCCTCACAGTTCACAGCAGGTCTTAACTCGGAAAACCACGAGTTGGTATATCTCTGGCTTTGTGCTGAAATGCCTTATTGCAGTTTAACTACGCTAGTCTGTTAAAACGGTAAGTCTGATGGAAGAGACGGTTAAAAGATGAAACAAATAGACTGCTTGTGAAGGAGGGAAGGTCGCCTGTCACTGCCAGACTGACAAATACAGCTCTACCTGCACTCTTACTGACGCTTACTGTCCATTTACCCAAATAACAATGTAAAGTAACCTAAAACAGCTTCGAGGTAAATTACCTAAAATAGCTGAGCATTGTTTGGCAGAAGCAAACAAGAAAGAAGCTTATAATGGGACTGGCTTGGAGTTTATTCTTTAACAACCTGTTCATGGCATGTTCCCGATACCACAATGATGCCTGGTCCTCACCATCTACTACCAGCGTCACCGTACCGATGTGCTACACTTACCGACAGCTAATTCAGGCTCACCATTTATACTAACAGCTAGTTTATAAGCTAGCTAAACCTGCCGGGTATCAACAATGGGACCCTCTGCTCGCGCTGCTGCGGTGGTTATGATTCCAAAGCTTTCCGTAGAAATTCAGCTAGCACTGGCGTTAGCTATTTAACTCCATTACTCGCCAGGTTCGCTTTTATTTAGCTAGCCGGCTAGCATGCCAGCTACCTTCGTCGCTGTCTTACATTAGCCCTGTTTTGAGAGGTGAAACGGCTAAGTGGCTCGGTCGACCACCCCACATTTCACAGCACAACACAACACAACACAGCACAGCACAGTAGAGCACAACCGCCGCAGTGACAAGTCGCCCACTCCCGAGCAGACAGGCACCGCTCAACACTGCACCTCGTTCCCCCTGTTTTGTTTCAGCAATGGAGACGTTAACAAGCTATTCCCGAAGCGGTTACGGTCGCATACCAAGGCTTACCTTTTAGGGTGTTTTTCTTTAGTCCAAAGTAATGTGATAAGGCGAAAATGGGGGGGTTAATATCCAAGCAGCGAGCGCAGAACCCGTTAGGTTGAACACACTGAGAAGATAGGATTCTTGCCTCAGCGCACGAGCGTTGTTCTGTTTGCTCTGCCCACTTGCAGAAGGCAAATGACTGTCTAGGGACCGTCTGCACATCAACACCCCGCCAAAAAACGTATAACAATAACAAACGTAACAGGAGCAGCAGCAATAACAACAAACAATAGCAATATTATTAATAACAGTTTACTTGCACATCACATATGCACTGTAGTATATTTTAATAATAATAACTCAATTTTTACCAACAGAGTTTACAACTAGCTTTGGCGATCAAATAAAGGAAAACATCAAAACAATATTAAACAAGTAAAACAGGAATGCAACCACAGATAAAGAAGGAAAAGAACAGAGGGTAAGCACAACAGAAAATGAATAAATATGAATAAATGAGCAATACAACTGAAAGAAAATAATTTCATTGTTTCCAAAATTTTAAACCAATTGTTACACATGTAATTAAACAACTTATCACTTGTGAGCAACACTCAAAGACCAAATAAAATAGCTTAATTTATAAACGTATCAACAAACGAAACTATTTCCTTCAAGTGAAATAAGGCCAAAAATCCCTATTTATTCTTTAACTAATAATTCCAAAGAGAAGAAGCGAAAGTATATCTGGTTTATCTGTTTTAGACTGGTGCTTGTAAATATGGGCAATAACTTATTTTCTTTAAAGTTTCCTTATTCGTTTTTCTTGCTGTTTAAGTGTTCAGTTTTTTTAAGCCACTTTGGAAATTCTGTTTAAGAAAGGTGCTATATACATAAGTTTATCATTATTATTATTATTATTACTATTAATAGTGGTAGTAGTTATATTAACCGATGTTATTCAATGACGTCTGCTTCACCTGAGGATTGACGACGAACAGGACGGTCCCTAACTAGATGCCCGTGCTGTTAGAGACCAATAAAAACTGTGTGTTTGCTGCCACCTGCTGGCCACCAAACTCTACAGGCTGCTCCGACTTTTCAAAGGCCAATCAGAAGCGAATTGTTGCACGTCGCAAAGACGCTGATAACCAAACTAAATTATAGATAGATAGATAGATAGATAGATAGATAGATAGATAGATAGATAGTGCACAAAAAGTAAATTATAACAACGTTTTAGATGCATGTCATTGGGCTCATTATTGTAGGATTTGTTACCTATTTCAAATATCTTCTCTCTCTCATTGCAGCAAAGCAAAATACTTTTTGTCTCTCAGTAATAATACTGCTCAGGTATGCAGTGCATTTTCCTGATTCACTAAAATAACTCTCAAGTTTGTCTTCTTGAATAATGTCTAATCACAAGGCATGCTGACACATAATTCTGAGCAATCATCCTCATCCTGTGATCTTCTGGTCTGAACAGAATTATAATCGTATGTTGCCAGCGGTGTATAAATTAGATATGTATTGGGTTTTTCAGCGAGTAGGAGAATCCCCAGATGATCAAGCACAATGCATGTTTGTAATGATTAGCCTTGACAGTGCCCTCTAGGAAGTGCATGAATAAAAAACCTGCGGTATCAGGCCATTTCCTGTTGCACAGCTTTTAAACAAGGGCGTAGCATTGTAGGCTACAAACAACCGAGTATAACATGACATAGTAAAATATGAGGAACTTCAATATTCATGGGGATATCAGTTTTGCTGTTGCTTCGAATGTCTGTCATCCTTTGGCAATGTGGCGTAGTGCAACTTTAAAGTTTGTAATTGCCACTACATGAATTGAAAAATTAAATTAAGTGAACATAACATGTTTTAGGCTGTAGTGTTCATATCATAAATCATCATCATCTTCATAACACCTTATATTCTCCTTAAAACCAGATAAAGAGGGAACAAAAAGCTTTGCATGATGTGTCTCAGCATCACAGCAAAAATATATTTCATGAAAGTGTTCCAGAATGCTGCATCACCATCGGTTGATGTACATTATGTAGTGTAATAGGTACATTGCTTTAAGCTGAAATGCAAAAAAGAACAGCCCTGCCTTTGCATTTGCACACATGAATATGGAGCCAACGCACCTGCAGGCGATTTTCTCAGATTAGAGAGACGTTTGAGGCATCTGCGCACGTGAAGACTTTTATGTGGGAACGGTATTTACCCGTTGCATTTGTGCGGTGTGCGAAAGCAGGGTCTGTCTGTGTTTTCAGAGTGTGAAACAAACCAAGAAATGATCAGACCTTTAGCAAATGTACTTGAGGTAGTGATCACGGTGCTTTTGGAGTTTGTAAGCACGAGCACAGTTACAAGAGAAGAGAGAGGAAGAACCTGCTGTGAATATATATAGTGACAAATACTTCTCTATTGTTCTGCCACTTGGTTATAGTAAAGAAATAAGCAGTGTTTGTATTCAGTATGGGTAGTTGGATGTAAATAAAAGATTTAAGATTTAATATCATGCCAAATTCAACAAAATACAGTAAGTTGGATTTGCTCATAAACTCATGTGGTTGATGGTTTTTTTTGTGAATCTGATGACTTGAACCATAAATAATAATTAAGAAAATGTCCATGAAGTGACAGCATCTGGAAGCTTTGCCCGAGACAAGAAGTCACACCAAAGATGACTTTGCATGGATTTCAATAATGAAAACAGCAAGAAGGCTTACTTACTTTGACTGTGCAGCACAGGCAACATGATTTACCTAGGGATACACAGTCACCATCCATTCACTTTGAATGTGCGTGTGTGTGTGTGTGCATGTGTGTGTATAGAGTAGTGGAGTAGTCTTTATTGATCCCCTGAAGGTGAAATTCAGGGTGACACAGCAGCAGCAATTACAAAAATTACAATGATATGCCTTAAAATAAAAAAAAAGCCAATAAAAAAATTAGAAGCCAATAAATAAATTATAAGAAAGAAGCTGGTCTAATGTTACATTTATAAATCAATGTTAAGTAAAAAAATAAATAAATAAAAATCACTACTCTCAAACTCAGTCTCTGAGAAAATAGATTTATTATTCCAATAAGCGAAATACACACAGCGGGTTCATGGTTCAAATCATCACAAAGAATATGAACACAGCTGAGTTACAATCATTTACAGACATATGTTAATTTGTATGATTCTTCTCACACAACTGCATTTGACAACATCAATGATTTACTTGTCGTATTCCTATTCAATTGTATATAATATACTGTACAGAAATAAAGATCTGAAGGCAGAGCAGAGCTTGATTCCCATTAAGGCACTCATAGTTAAAATAACAGTCATTGCAATCACATGAGAATACAGCAAATGGCTCATACTTGTTTTTTTTCGGTGCTTTTTCCTCTCTGTCATTTCTTTGTTTTTTAAGGGCAGGGTGATTTATTGGCTTGCGTACACTGTTTTAATCTGAACTGTACCGTGTGACCTTTTCTTTCAAGAAATATGAGACATGTAAGCATGGGTTTAGAAAATGAAATGAGATGCATGAAAAGACATCGATGCATCAAAGTCTTAAAGTAGGTACATATACCCAAAATTCAGATGGTCAAACATATTGGTGATTGTCTCATTGAGAAAAGGAAGAAGACGTCACATCTCCAGGCTAAACATACACCTCGGGAGTTGCAAGGCAGGTATTGTACTAGTACAAGACAAATCAATTTGGCTGATATACATTCTTAACAGCATCTTCCAACGACAGCAATTCAAACCTGCATTGTGGAAAGATGCGTACAATCTCACACAGATGCACAGAATTTAAAGAGACCAAAAAAAAAAAAAAAAAATCTGCTTCATGCATCCCATTCATTTTTTTCTTGTTTGTTTTTGTTTTATGAAAAATGGAAGAAAAAAAATTAAAGGAAAGGAACATGACTTTTCAGCATTATAGTGAAACCTGTGGCTGCACAGTGTTAATACTCTTAAAGCAAAATTGAACTTTAGTAGAGTGTTGGGTTGTGTAGTTACCTGGATGTGATCGGGCCTGCTAATCCAGAAAACTGGATTTGTATCTCTCCATTGACTTACATAATGAGGCAAAACAGGTTCAAAATGACAATTTTAGCATATAAACAAATGTGAACAAAGCTGTTTATGCCAATACCCTTTTTTCTGTAATTAAAAATTATTATTAGTGAGTCGCATTTTTTGCTGGCGCAAGGTAACTATGCAGAAGTTCCCTGCAGATGTTACCTTCCAGATCTACTTTCCAATTCAAGGAAGGAAGTGAATGGAGAAATACAAATCAAGTATTCTGGATCAGCACTCCAGGGGAGCATGGGGCAACTAGTGAGAATATTTTACCACTATGTGAACTCAGATCACATCCAGATAATCATTCAACCCGACACTCTACCAAAGTTCAGTTTTGCTTTGAATAATCAATACTTTCAGGCAAGGCAAGTTTGATACAAGTATCAAAGGTAGATTTAGGCATGTAATATTACACTAGTGATTTAAAATTAGCTTCTGATCTAGGCATAGCTAAAATGACAGTTATTACAATGGGTGTGCATTGAGTCACATGAGAATACATCAATGGGATGGTGTGAATATTACTCCCTTAAAGAATTTAAAAATCCACTTCTGCTTTGCATTTCCAGAAGGTGGTGCACTAAGTCTCAGGAATGATTGCTATTGGAGAGTCTTTCATTAAAGGTGTACTACGTAGTTTTGAGAGAGATGATTATTTACATTTGCAGAGCCTGCTACTATAATGTAATTCTTTGAATTAGTCAAATTTTTTTATCATAAATTCAAATAAAAAATCATTTTTAAGCTGTAAATCAAGCAGAAGCCTAGAAGATGCTTCTTTGAATAGTAAATATATTTCTACAAAAAATATCTGGCCCTGCAAATGTAAACAACAAGAGTAAAATGGGAACTTTTCAGTCATCGATCAATTTAATGTATATAATGTGTTATAATTTCATATAACATTGAATTTTTTCAAAACTCTGAGTTGGACATGTATTTCCCAAAAATACATGGTGCACGTTTAAGGTAATGCATGTTTCTTTAGCATGACATTCATTATGCACACTTCCATGGAGTTCAAAAGAACTTCAAACGTTAGCTGACTGAGGATCTGCTGTCGCCACCAGAATTTAGACTTCTTACTACCTCATAATATTGATAACAACCATGCAAAAAATGTTTTTTATTGCTTTTCATATAAGTAATAATTAAAGGTGCAATGTGAATCATTTTAACATCAGTAAATCAGTACAATTCTGACATTAGTATGATTACAGTAAACAAACAAGACTATTGCCAAGAAGTTTGTCAGCCTCTACTAGCATTTACACCGGATTTGACATTGTGGGCTGCTCTAACTTATTTGATAGTAATTAGATGGATTGCTTTATGGCACAAAACAAGAAGAGGGCGCTGTTCCTCCTTCTCAATCCAATCTAAAGCTCTCAGAATTTGTGACACTGGCCAGTAACAATAGCAGAAGTGAAAGGCTGATGAAAAAATGACCAACATGTTCCAACATGTTTGTCCTCCGTTGTAAAGACAAAGAGTAAACATTCGATCGAAGTAGCAACATCCTCTTTGTGACAGGAAGTGACAGGGCTTATGGGAAATGTGACTACTGACTCTACAATACCACTGCTGTAAGATAGAGACTGCCAGTCAGCTCAGCCATGCTCTCATTTGTTTACAGTAATTTTATCAAGGTATCATAATTAGTTTGACAATGATGACAATGTTATTGATGTTTAGAAAATGCTGCACATGGCACCTTTAAAAAATGATGTGTCATATTGAACATGTCTGTGCGTCTTCTTCAGGACAGCGTACATTTGTGTTAAAATTGATGGGTTATAACTTTGCTTCATTTCACAGGGTTTCCTAAAGGAGAGGGAGTGAATGGTCATGTAGCGACTATGGTTGCAGTGAAACATGGTCACTTGCCCAGCCTCTTGGCTACGTCTTTGTAGGCCAGCTCGATCTCCACATCAGCGGCACACGTGTTGGTGAACTCATCCCGACTGTATGCATTGCCAAGGTAACGCCACAGCCCTCGAAATTCAGACGGGATTTCGTAGTTTCGGTATTTCTTTGCAACCACCTAATTAAAACAAATACAGCATAATCAGCAACAAAAACTGAACATTTCTCCCTTGGTTTAGTCTGCACAGTGTATGTGTGTGTATGATGCAGTTCATTTGTAATTACCCCAGAGAATGTGTAAAATAATAATTGAAATCAGTAGGCTGGTGAAATCAATAGTCATACAGTTAAGCTGTGAATCAACAACAAGTAAATATTCCTTCATGGATCTCTGAGAGAAAATAATGGAAGTTTGTGGCCGCAATGTGGTTCTAAAATGTTTGAGAAGCCCTGGTGAACGGATGCTGACAAATCGAATCCAGGTAGGCACAGATCCAGAACCAAATGAAATGAACTGAAATCCAAACCAAACCAAAGCAGGTTACCTTGACGACATGTAGTTTGGGCAGCAGGTTGCAGTCGGCCAGCGTCAGTTCGTCTCCATCCAGGAATTTTCGGTCAGAATCTGCGTCAGGCAGAGGGCTCAGCAGATACTCATCCAGCTTGGCCAGGGCCTTGTCCAGACTCTTCTCTAACGCTGAAACACACACATTAACACAAATACACACATAGATTTAAAATCCTGAAACGGAAATTAGTTATCAAAGTTAATATTGATAAATCAGTAGGCCTACTTCTATTTGGACCACCATGGCTATTACTGAAAGCAAGAACTGAAGTGATGACAAATGATTCCATCTTATATTTATGACACAGCTATGTTGAATACTCGTCAATTACGGCATTCTGCGGTCGGTTATTTATGATTAGAAGGCTGTTGTCAAGCTACCTCATCACCATGCCTGTTCATGCTTCATGAAGCGATCCTGCTGTGTGCTGCAGGCTAAGGTTAGCAAGCTACCTACATCTACAGAAAGAAGTCAGTTCATTGTCAAAAAGATGCTATGACTGCTAACTCCCGGGGCTCTGTAGGAAGGGAAAAGTGGATCGACTTTCATCCAGTCCAGACAACATGTGAATGCCTATCCTAGCTAGCTGTCCACCTGTTGTAGGCTAAATGAACTACTTGGCAACGTTTAAACATAAATGCAACAGCACTGCCCATCCTCAAAAACTTCTTTACTTTTACTGCTGACATTGGTATGGAACAGCTCTACGAATTAACGCAATTAATTATTTCTAGCAGAAACTTGTAGGCCAATAAAACAGCTGTAAATGATTAATGATTATTGTGTGTCAGTTTATTGAAGTGTAAAAAGTGGTGTAATCCATCTCGTCATGGATTGTCCCTTGTACATGCTCAGTGTATCCACATGCTGATTGGTGTTGCATACAAAGACATTCACCTTTATTCTTCTCTGGTTTGGTGTTTTTGACGTAGGCAGAGAACTTGGCAAATATGTCGTTTCCAGCTGTGTTGGACTCACGGTTCTTTGCTGCCAGTTTAGGATACCTGAGGAACATATGTAAATGTTAGCTATACTGTGGGCATGTGTGTATACGTGTATGTGTGTGTTTGTTAGCAGGTGGCCTACTTGGGCGGAGCCAGCATGTCCTCCAGGTACTCCTCTATCTTGTTGACGTCGGTGCGAACCTCTCCCTGGAAGGTGAGGAAGGGCGGGTGCGTCCCTGGAGCCAAGTTGTGGAGGTCCGCTGGTTTCCTGGTCAGAGTAACATCATTTTACAACCTTTTTCCATTAGTATTTTAATTCTTTACTTGTTATCACAACCCTTTTAAAGAAATACACCAACCTTTTGTGCAAAATGCCCTTTTTCTGACTTACCCAGACTGAGACAAGATGTTCGATACCATTTTCAACCCTGTACGTCCACTGGTTCAGTTCCTATGGGTAGCATTTGGTGCTAGCTTACTATTTAACACCTCCTAAAACGACTAATTTTTTAGAAAAATTCCAAGATGTGTATTTCAAATACACATGATAAACTGGTGTAAATAAGACATCGTGGGAGTTGCTGTAAGGCTTATGTTTTCACTTTGACAGAGCTAGGCTAATGACTTCTGTAGACTTCAAGTCTTTATGCTAATCTAACACAAAATGCTACCCATAGGAACTGAACCAGTGGACGTGCAGAGGTGAAAATGGTATTGAACATCTTGTCTCAGGCTGGGTAAGTCAGAAAAAAGGGTCATTCCTTGGAATTCCATCAATAATTGTAAACAAGTCCTCGCTTTCATTGAAGATTGGAGGGACTTTATATCTAATGACCTTCATTTGACAATATCTATACAAGGATGCTTATAAGATACTCACTAGGCTAAAACACATTCAGCATGTGTGTGTGAATGTGTGTGCATCTTATGCAAAACTGTCGCAGTTTCAAGACAGTCCAATCCACTTGTGTTTTCACCATCTTGACTCTGTTCTCTCTTTTCTTTTGGAGTGAAACGCTCCCGCCGTCTCCCTGGGCTTTGTTTTGTTCAGTCCGCTCAGCTTGAGTTTCTCATTTATCACTCTTTTATCATTTGTGTGTACAAATGACGCATTAACCTTATCCAGCTGCTTCCACAGAGATAGTCAAATCCAGTTAGATGTCAGTGAAGCAGGCATGCTTAGTGGATTGTAAAGAGCGACGCCAATCAAATGTCGGAAAGGCCTTGAACACCACTTAACCAACCATTTATGTATGTAAACAAAGACCCAATTATAATTTCATAACAGCATTAATTTAACTCTCAAGATCTGCTTGAGGAGCTGTTTAGCTGAATCAAAATCCTCTTATAAATCACCTCTTAAAACCCATTTTTACAGACCTATGATATCTTTTATTAACTTCAATAAACTGTTTAAAACAAGGTTTTTACTGTCTTAGAGCCCTTTCATTCTGTGGTGTGTAATTGTTTAACTAATCATCATTATTATTATTATTATCATTACCTCTTGAGGTCAACTGTGGTGACATTGAAGACCACGCCTTTCAGCCAGAGGATCATGAAGAGGCGCTGAGAGAACGGACAGTTCCCAATACTCTCCCCATCACTCCCTGCCTGTACGTGCGCGCGCGCACACACACACACACACACAAACAGATGAACACATACATAAATATACTGTACATATAGAAGTTCAAAGGCATACGCATTAACACACAAATGAACAAACTCTGAATGAATGAAAAATGCCGATCAATCATTCAACCAATGAGTGAATCAGTGCTTTGATGAAAGTGGGCTTTGATGCATGTGATGCTATATGTCAGTGTGTGTGTGTGTGTGTGTGTGCAAGGCTGCAACAGGACACTGTAAGGAGACACCGGGTCCAACATGAATAATCCACACAGCTTCCATTAGTCGCCTCACTTCCTGTTTAGACTGCTTGTTTCCCACATGCGGTGGGAGTGTGTAGCGCAGTAGACACTCGCTGGCTGCAGGCTGAATGTCCTGTTGTAAAGACTCGTCTATCATTACAACATACAGACACACACCTCCCTGTAAGAACATATCCATCTTCACAAGCTTTTTTAGTAGTTCTAAAATAAGTCGTAAAATAAATGAGATTTTTCTATTAGAAATGTCTTTTTGAATTCAGTCGCAGTTTCTTGATAATATTAGAGTGATCTGCCTTATTCTGCCTTGTTTCAAGGCAATACATTTGTTTCTAGAACATTCTTGAAACTGTACTGGGGAAAGATGGAATTATCCCACATTACTAATACAATTCTTTACATGTTTTCACCTGTGATTCTCTGATTTTCCCTTAAAATTTTCCCTTAAATTGCTTCAAAGTTATAAAAATATTTTTTTTCCATATTATACGACAGTGTCCCATCCATATTGTGTATCTGCTGGTTGCAGCATCATTGAAGCTCCATCACACTTATATTGAGTGAAATATTCAAAGCCAAGATGCCATTTTTTTCTGGCTGCAGAATTACATCAAATAGAAAATATCTACATGTCTTGTGCATCATTTTATACACATTTCCCTGGAATTCAGCAGGACAGATTTGGGATCTTTGGAAACCTTGGGATCTCCACTAGAATTTCAAATAAAGTTCTGTGGGTTTGAACAAAGCTCAGCTGCCTTAGCCAAGACAAACCCACTGATGGCACCGGCAGAGCTGAAGAGATTTAATGGAATAAAATAATTCATGAATTTTCTCAGTGCAAATGTGCCTCATAAGTGAGGTCCCGCATGTTAATGATTACATCTACAACAGATGAAGATGCTCCCATATTACTATTATTATATGACTAGTATCTATATACCCTTGATTATATTATCATGTATTAAGCCAAAGGTGACAAACCAAGTGCAGTAAGAGATTATATTCTACAAATGAGTACACATGCAGAGACCTGTGCGTAAACAC
>OMLF01027696.1:0-21760 GCA_900302615.1 Holocentrus rufus
AGCACTGTCTTCCACTTTTGACTAATGAGCAGCTTCACTGCTGATGACCTGTGATGAATGTACTGACCTTGTAGGCTACATATGATTTCTTCCTTCAAAATTTACATTAAAGCAACAGGGGACCTCTGCGTTTGACGACTGCCTGCACAGTTACACAATCCGGTATGCAAATAATCAATCTTTTGTCTGTCACAAAAAAACTAATTAATAGCTCGCTCGCTTTGCTGCCGTAACACAACTACAAGGACCACAATGCATTGCACCTAAACAGTCATCATCGTGACACATCTTCAACATAAGGAACAGCTTCCTCTTCTTAGGATGCCTTTTATTTGTTAACTTTGGGGAGAGATATTAGCTCCTTCTTATGGTTTGCATTTTGAGCAGTAGCTGCTGCATATTTGTCTAGGCAAGAAGAGTTTGTCGGGCACTGAATGTGTGTCATAACTGATGTTCAGTCCTTTTGGCTAGCTTTTTAGCTTAGCTAAACTCGCTAGCTAGCGAGCTAATGCGCGCTAACGCTAGGTAGCTGAAAAGATTGCAACTGTAACGTTAGTTACATTCACCAAAGAGAACAGCAGGAAAATAGGTTACCCGTTAACTTCATAACAGCGGGCATGGTTACTAACTAACAGTACGAGGTGAGTAGCTAATTACTTGCGTATAATATTTGTCAGCAATTAAATGTTACGATGTTTGTTTTTTGTGTTGCAGATGTGTAGCTCAACTTGACAGCTAAGTTAGCTTCATGATTCAGGGTCTTAAAGCCACACTTGTACCTGACAACGTTAATGACAGTGTGCATAAAGCAATTTATTGAGACATTGATTGACATAACGCCAGTTAGGTGTGTTGTCATTCTGTTTCTTAAATGTCTGTGTGGAGCGTTATCACGTGAGTTGCCACACGGAAAATAAGCCAAAATTTCTGTGGTTAGCTGTACAATACTGCTGCCCCGTGTGTTAGCCGTAAAAGTAGGCCAAACTGTGACATTTGAGGTGTTTGCTTTTTGTTTGAAATGAGTAGGGATTTAGGATGGTAAGTGACCTTATAAATGTGTATCATATCGTCGATTCTTCATCATGCTGACATTCACACCGACTCAGTAACTTGGGCCAATCAGCTGGGATGTGCTGTGCTACCAACCGGCAGTTTGACAGATCTGCATTGCCTTTCATGTAGGGATAACAACTAGTTTGCTTCGTAATAAAGCATTCAGACTTATGTAGATACCTCTGTAATAGAGATTTAGATAATTTTGTCAGATGCAGTAGCATGATTACCCCTACCTGTCTCTGCAAGGCAGTGGATTAACTGGGTTTGCGGTGTTGTAGTCAGGGATACACTGTGGTGACCCAGTTGGCTCACTGACATGACCTGACTTACACCCGTTTAAATAATAGGCTTTTGTAAACTATTGTACTTGATTGCAGCTAGTTTAAAGAGATGGAGTAAATTATCTAGTATTTCTGAAGGGATGTCTCTTTTGTTATCCATTTTTTCACCTATTCATATAGGCCGAACTAAAGTACCATTCATTACTACTATCGAAAATTGAATTGCAGTCAACTTTCTTTGTAGTTCCACCCAAGCACTTCATTATCAATTGCTATGATAATCATTCTGTGTAATGTGCTTGTGCACTGAATAGCACACATGTTTTCAGATATACCTCAAAATGCACTGTAATTGCTGTTATGGTATTGAACAATCTCAGTTGGGAAATACGCAGAAGCTGATCCCAGGGCAGCCTGTTAGCAGAGGTGCTGCTAGGAATCTTGGCAGTCTTGGAGTCTTGAGTGTGACTTGGGACTCCTAACCTAGTACAGTGCCACCTTGCCTGCCTGAGGGCCTCTTGATTTTAACCCCCTTAAAGTGCTTTCCCACCACACACACTAGTTACTCCCCTTCCAGCCACAAATGATAAAACTCAGTACAGTCCTGTCCCAATTAAGGAATAACAATACACACACAAACAAAAAGTTTTGATGTAAACATGCTAGATATATGCTAGATGGCATTCTTTTTTTGCGGGAAGACAGGGTAGCAGAATTAGATGAGGTTTTGTGGTGATATGCTGTTTTAAAACCAAATTGGTCCCATGCTTTTTTGCAGTGGGATCTTTCACAGCAGTGGTATTAGTATGCTCTCATGTGTCTGGATCCCATCTTGCGACTAAATCCATGCACTTGTAGATTGGAGTGGAGAACACTTTGAAAACACTTAATGTACTGCATAGCCTGGGTACAATCTATTGTACCATTGAAGCAATGTGGAGATCTTCAACCATTTCTGTCTTGATGAGATTACTGGTGTTGAATGCTAAATCAATTTACAGTCAATATCTGGCAGTCAGTGATAGGCTTTGTCAATGTCAGTGCCCTGGGTTTGACGATTACTGAACCAAAACACTGTCTGTTAACAGCTCACTGTTTTAATCTCTTCCTGCCTCTCTCTCTATTCCTCACAGGGAGCCTGTGGAGATACTAGTGAAATTACAGGCTGCAGGCCAAGATGAACAAGTCCTTACACTGGTTTCCCTTGAATCTCACCTGAACCAGGAGGGCATTGTGAGAACGGAGAGAGGAGGAGGGAAAGACAACCCAAGGGGACTATAAACAAAAACCATGAATCTCCATCAGGTTCTCACAGGGGCTGTCAACCCTGGAGACAATTGTTTCTCTGTAGGGAGTGTCAACAATGTGCCATTCACGGTAAGACATTTCAGACTCTGCAAATATTTCCCTCCCAGCCGTTCAACGGCATTTATAATTTTAACTCTTATGGCATGTCCACAATAAGCTGGGCAAATTTGAAAACGCATCTTTTATTTTCTTGGTTATGGCCTTCAGTCCACTCTAAGCCAACGTCTTCCACCCACAAAAATGTGACTTGCTCTCCAAAGAGTTTAAATTTGAAAATGCAAGTCTGGTGTTACAGTGTGGAGGGGAAAAAGCAGATCTTTTTGAGAATGCTGACATAGGATGTCATGCGATCTGGAGAGGCAGATCGTTATGTGGTTTGTTTTCAAGGCGGAGGTGTGAGTTGTATAGAACAGAAGCTGTGTAGTCAAAGCGTTTTGGAGCATTTCAATGTGGAGGCCAAGCTTTTGAAAAACAAAAAGCATTAGTGTGGTGTAGTGTGAATGGAGCACCAAAATGTTCCAAAGCAAATGTCAGATTTACTTTACAAAGCGTGGCCTTAGTCTTCTGGTCTAAATAGAGAATAAAACGTACATTGGTGTTGTTGCTTTTCAGGAGTTCTCACTTTTATCTAAGTGTGGTAAGTTGTTTTGGTGCTATTACTGTGTAGAGGCCACTTTGGAGAGCATTGCACTGACATTTCAAGGGTGAGGGGTTTGATTCACACTGGCTCTACCACGCTAAACAGTTATACATCAAACAATATATACTGCAAGGCACTAACATTTACCACATGGCATATGATGACATATACTAATCCAAAATTACCTTAGAATTAGAATTAGAATTTGTATTATGCTTCCTATTATCTGCTATGTTACTGCTGTGTTGTTGAGATCACACGCTGGTGTAAGATCACTATCCCCGCTACAGGAAGTCCTGTGGTTAAAGACCCAGATTTTAGGACTGTGTTTGATGTCTGGAATACAAAGGAAATATCTGTGACTTCCTTTGCCTTTGCAGCCTCTTGCTGAGTGGATCGATAACAACTATTTCTGTCCCTTTGTCCTCCTTGTGGGGCAGGCAGAGGTCTGTGGATCGTCACACTGAGTCAGAGCCTCTCCTCCTGAGAGCCACAGAAATTGAGCGTAGAATGTCAATCTTATCTGCTTGTACTGCACAGCTATCATGTGATGGCATGTCTGATGCTGTGACACTCAAAAGCTTTAAGTTTGGTTCCGGTGACCCTTCATGCAATTCTCTCTGGATGGGTTTGAGTGTCCTCCTCATCTCTGTCTTTTTTCCTCTCTCTCCTCGTCTCATGTGACAGGCCTACGCGTCTGGCTGTGACGTGGTGATTTTGGGCAGTGACTTTGAGCGTCTGCAGATCATCCCAGGGGCCAAGCATGGCAACATCCAGGTGGGCTGTGTGGACTGCTCCCTACAGGGAGGACAGGTAAGGGCCATCGAGTGCTGCTCTGTCCTATTGGAACTACTTTCGGGATGTTCCCAAATCCGAAAACCGCATTCGGCAAAGCACAAAGAATGCATTTTTACTGAATGTTTGCTCCTGCCAATTTTTTTTTTACAATATTATTTGGCTGGTTCAATAGTATGGCTGTAATCGTGGAGAAAACATACTCAGCTGAAAATAATGTGACTGGCTTTTGAACTCAGAAGAGAGTTGAACTCAGAGAAGAATCGGTGAGGTTGTTTGTGCGTCCTAGTCAGTTTGCTACTGTTGGACTAATATAATTATTTTTGGTGCTTATTTTGTTTTGGCAAGGGCAGTTTTTTGCTTATTCTTGCCCCTTCTGATGGACTTTACAGGGTATTTTGCATTTAGTAGTTTAGAGTAAGAATGAGTAAATACAGCATGATTCATAAAGAAGTAGCCCCCCCTCCGCCCCCAAGTTTATAGTTAACTGCTTAGTATACACAGTTCAGATTTAGTTTTTTTTTTCCTTTTTATAATTGCTTCCGGCCCCAGTTGTTCATGACTGCATTCATAAAAGCCGCTTGTTACTGTACATAACATAAATCACAGCAAACTTCCAAGTAGCTATGGCTGTCTGTTGTTGTCCTATTTCTTAAACAAGCAGCATTTCACTAGCGACAGTCAAGTAAGTGAAGGACAAAACTTCACAAAGGTATGTTAGCTGATGTATTTTATTTGATGGAACAGATCATCGTGTAGCTAGTGAGGACAGACTTTATTTTTGGCATTTCCTGCAATTCCCGTTCATATTTTCCATAGAGATTTCAGGCAACACACTTGATAGCAGAAATGCTCATTTGCAGCTTACAAAGTGATGCCAGACTTCGGCTCACTATTAATATAATTTATTGAGCTTCCTTGGCTTATTGTTCAGGCCAGTCCCCTTACATTGCATCATTTTTAACACTTTATTAACTTAGCATATGAAACAATACAAAGGAGAAACTATGCCTCAAGTATGTCGACATTAAAGTTCATAAATGAACACCATGACTCTTTGTAAAACAACAAATGTGTTTTCCCCTTTCACAATGGATATTAATGTTTGTTAAACAAAAAAGTCTCACTGACAGAGCACAAAATGCCAAGACACAAAAAAGTGTCTATAACTTTTGCATCCCACCTGTGACATTGTTGACAGAAGTAAGAACTTGTCTCATCCAGTGACAAGGCTGAAATGCAGAGCTGATCCATGCACCTGACATGCACTTTGTTGGCAAAATGGTGCAAATTTATGTTTATTTGTGCCTGTCTATTCGTCTACCTCTGACATTTTTGTGTCATTGTTTTTCTTGGGGGTAAATAAAAAAAAAAATTTTATTCTAGTTGTAGTTTTCACAGAGCAACTTTTTAAGGTCATCATTTTGTCATCATCATGAAAAAAGCTATGACTATTTTTTTGTCCAAAAATTTGTCGACAAAATGAACACTGCAACAATGGCAGTAGCATTGATTACAAGGGGAAAAACAAGAATTAGGTGAATTTTTAATGTTTCAGTTTAAACCACATGCACTTCTTGTTGAAACTCCATATCACAAATAGTGGTATCTCCACACACCCCTAATGTACATATTATGTGTGTGTGACATGACTTGAAATCTACCCCATTGACTTTGTTTGATGTAATTCCCTCCCTCTCTCCTCCATGACTGCAGTCTCTACACTGCATACATACTGATAAAACAGGAATGCTGTAAAAATAATATTCAAACCGAAGAGCAGTGCTGCATGACATTATAAATGTCATATACTTTACATGATTAAGATGCTAAATGTCAGTAGAGTAAAGAAATCCTTCATGAAGGGCACAACAAGCAAAAGTTTGATATCTGAAATATTTATTAATGCTGTACTTGATTTTATATTTAGTGTTTGCTCAAATTATTCCATTACTCATATTTATCAAGATTTCTGGAGTCAGAGTGCTGATGTACAGCCGAAGCCAAACCCCCATCCTCCATTATTACTGCACTGTTCACTGAACAGTTCCTCTTCGTTACTGAGAAAAAAATGGTGCAGTCAAATGGAAAGAGGGATTTCCAGGATTGTTACATCGGCATCCTCACTCTGACCGTCACTTTTACAATCATATGAAAGCCTAAGTGATCGCTGCCAAGCTATCATTGTTATCAAACATATATTCTTAATTGTCGGTGGTGGTTGCCTTGTTGTTATAATAGCAGACCTAATGGGGATTTAAAAAAAAAAAAAAAGTTATCCAATCAGCCACCACTCCCATCATGTGATGTTTTAATCTAATTCAGTTGAGACCAGGCTAACCTCACATGCCTCTAGTACTGTCTGGTTAAGTTTGCTCTGCTGATATCTTTGTCATCTCCAGTTCATTACTTTTCTGCTCCAGTTGTATTATTTGCCATGCTATTATTTGGTTTACATATTGCTATAGACCTCATATCCTCTGTGGTAAACTTTTAAGGGTTTAATATAGTTGTTGACAGGTGTAAAAGACTCAGTACACTAAAGATTACATTGCCCAATCTCATGGTATTGCTTGTAGGTGCTATGTGTAAAATATACATTTCATTAAAAAAAAAACTCCATTAGCACATTGCAATGATTACCTTAAATAAATGACATCATCACCGAGCCAAAAGAGTGACAGCTGATACTGAATTCCACACTGCATGGTACATTTTGTACCACCAGCTTGGATTTCTGCTGTATTGTTTGGAGCACAAAGAGACATAGCTTTAAAGCACAAAACAGGAACTGTTTTAGTTTATATGTAATTGACTTAATCCCAGTTGCTAATTGCATAATTCCAGGTCCGTGTTAGCTTACCTCATTGCATTGCATATTCTCTGTTGTGTCAGTGTTGTGAAAATTTGACTAGCACCCTTTGAGAAACTATCCCTCTGGTTTTTAGCCGAATCGTACAATTTTAGATATTCAGACTACTTCCTGATCAAAGTTCTGTCAAGTAATCCAAGATTTTAATGAATGCCCTAAGTGTATGGCAGTCTGCATAGTTAATGACATGTCTTGTAGTCTGTCAGTTAGTAGCTAGAATGGTGGCTGGTAAGAGCAATCTAGGCTGGCGTTCAATGACAGTAATGTGATTATTTGGCATTTCTGATTTCTTTTCTCACCTTGAAAAATGGATTTTGTTTTCATCAGACTACTAAAATTAAAAGTGTGACAGTATCCTAGTTTCAGTTCCACCCTGCTGTGGTTTGTCAGGAAACAGCCTGAAGCAAAAGGAGGGAGAGACTCCTACGTTAATATCCCTTGGCATGTACTTTCTGTTTGGCATGGAATGCTACGTGTCATTTAAAATAATTAATAATTTTCACAGAAGTTTTTTGTTTGTTTGTTTGTTTTAACCCCTAACCCTCTTAGGACTTAATTGGGAGCCCCCCCAATCTCCTGAAAATTGGAGAATTAGAGAAAAGGGCTCAAAAGCAGTAAATAAAATGGATGAACGATCAAAAACTGTAACGACCCTGTCCATGTTAGCACGCTAAAATAGTACGTTTTTCCCGATCAGATAAAACATAATGTCACTGGATCATTAGGATGAGAGTTGCGGCTCTGTAACCTCATATGATCTTGAAAGCTCAGATGGATTATATAATGGATGGACCAAAGTACAGTCACCATAACAGCTTGAGAAACAGAGATATAAACTTTTTATTGCTGAGTTTTTGCCCGGTGCCACTCTCAGATTAGGCCCATGATAACATGAACATTGGTCAGACTGGTCAGTGTACATTTAGTTATTTTACAGGATAAAAAGATAAAGCTACACTTTGGAAATTATTTAGCTCCAACAATGGCATTGCTTTCTCTGAGTGCTGAGTCTGAACGAACAGAGTACAAGATCTGCATGCCAAGCTGTGGTGGAATGACGTGGAAAGACAGCAGTCAACCAAAGAGGAAAAGAGCATATGCATATTGCAGCTCTTGTATCACTGTCCTACTTAGTTAAACAACAAAACAAAACTGAAAAAAAGAAAGAACTACTGTCTGGAAAAAAAGAATGTAGTTTCCTCCTGTATCACTGTGCCATGAGCCATTGTCTGTCTGCACCAGATATTGTGTATGTGCATGCGAATGTGTTTGCTTGTATGTGTGTGACTCACTCCTTCATGACATTCAGCATCTCTGACAGTTGGCATATTATTTACCCCATTAGACACACAACTTGTATTATCTAAGGTCCTAGACCTTATTAAGCTTGTTATTTCTGCTTCCTCCATAGAAAAGTTGCTCATTCAGTCTGTTTAGCATAGTGACTGTGGCTCCCATGGTTAGTAGCTGAGCATGTAGCCTTAACTATTGCATTAATGGGAGGAGTGCATACTGTAGCCAAGACACTGTTGAGTCAACAAAGGATTGCCAAAGGCTTGAGATATTTTTGACCTTTTGTCAAATGCTCAGTGTTCAGTAACCAGGACGACACTCACGGACTGCAAGGACATGCCATGTTTTATGCAGTATAGGTCCTTTTCTTTAGGATGCTGGTTTTGTTAGACTCCATTATTCAAGGTTTAAATTCTCCAGAACAAATGAAGGGTTTTAATGCCAAAATGCTGTATATACGGTTTTGCTTCATGGAATTTATCAATCACTATTTCAACAACACAGATGCTTCTGAGCATAAATATAATTCAAATTCAAATGTGTGGGCAGATCTCATTTTGGAATGAAGCTCAACGCATTTGTGATTTTAGAAATTGATGTCTTCATCTTCTCTTCTGTATTCTGTATCAGAATGAAAAACACATTAACACAGTATCTAATATTTGTTGTCTGTCTTGTCTCTCTTTTTGCTGGTGACAGATTGCAGCTTCCTATGGAAGTATTGTTTGTGTCTTTGAGCCAGTTCATCACCCAGATCAGAAAGACACGACGTCGACCGTGAGTACCCTTCAGTACCTTCCAGTCATGGACTAGTCATGCATGTCGTCAGATCATCCTGGAAAATGAGTCCTTTTATCTTCTTGGCAGAGTGTTCTTGACATTTCAAATAAATTAGAACATTGCTCATCCAACAAACAAAGTCCATATCAGTGTAGAATTTTATATATGAAAAATATATGCATATTCTTAATGTAATGATCTTTGATGTCTCATTTGTGGCTTGAATGTAGCTTGTAGTTACTTTGAAATGATTTCTCTTCAGTAGTTCTGGAGTCAAAGGCTTGTTGTATTAGTGTTTTACAGTGTTCTTTTGTTTGAGAAGTCAAAGAGCAGTCACAAGGAAGGATTGGGGGGTTTTACACATCTTGAATGCAGCCCAGTACCTCTTCCACTCCAGAGGTTTTGTGATATTGTGGCTGTTGTCCATGTAGCCTGATCCCGTGTGATTCACATGAAAGCAGCCTCACTGTTTGTTCTTAAAACGCAGTTGTACCTCCTGATAAAGGAAATGGGGATGGAAGAAAAAAATGCTTTGTCTCTGGGCACATCTTGTTTATTTATGATTAATTGTGCGCTGTAATATTGTGTTTGTTATTTGTCTACAGAAGTTGAACTGCCAGTGGCAGAAAAGTGGTCAGTTTGCTTCACAGTCTATAGTACGAAACCTGGCCTGGCACCCCACAGGTACTGTTGAACCCTGAGCACTCCTCATACCTCTTAAGTGTTTAGATTGTTAGTGACTCTCCTCTTTTTTAAAAAATATGCCTATAGTTCTCCTTTTTAAATAAAGTCTTTGTCTAGCAAAAATTAGATTAAACACTATTTTGTGCACGCAGGCAGCCATCTCTTAACGGGCTCCAGTAGCCTCCAGTTGTGGTCTAATGGCGACGGGGCGAAAGATGAAGTGCAGGAGGAAGGCAGGCAGGCGAAGATGACCATCGGCGGTACTTATTCTGCCTGGAGATGCATCTGGCACAGCAAGTAAGAGCTGAAAATTACAATCTGTGCACATTGTGCTGCCTTCCTCTTTGTGTTCAAGATGGTGATTGTCTTCTGGTCTTTTGTCACATGCTGTGAAATTTTTTAATTACTGCTTCTCAAAAATTTTTACAACTTCCTGTCTTCTAACTTTATTTTGTATTTATATGTATAACACTATTATTAGCAGTGAACACTGAATGCTTTAGTAAAACAAATGTAATCTAATTTTAAGCTGTTTGCCTAAGGATATTTTATTAAGCACATCTTGCTTCGAATATACCAATAGTCCCAACTTAAAATGCTTACCTATACTTACTTATACTTACGTATTAATTCAAATTAAATTTTTTACTATCTGTAGAACGGCCTCTCCAGTCAATCTAATGAAGTTCTCTCCTGACGGGGAATTCTTTGCTACTGCCGGACAGGTAGGTTGGCTCTTACCTGGAGCTCCTTAACTCGTGCACACTTACACCCAAACAAGAAATTTACTCTCACCCAGGACCTGGGCTCATTGAACCGTGTCACTGTTCATGTCACAAACAATAGAGATCTACCAGCCACTCACTTGAGACGCCTTTTGAGTCTTAGCCCACTGTTTAAACAAACCAGGCCTTTGACAAAACAGCAAGAAAACTGATTTATTTATGAGAATATGGTATGTTGCCTTACTGTGTCAACATTTGACTTTAACTGGAAAAGAATGTCCCATAGCTCATTCTGTATTAAGTTAAATGCATTCCATCATTCATGAAGAGTGCACAGGTGTGTTTAACTGTTTTATGTGTAACTGCAGTGATTTGCATATCAAACAGCATGCATGAGAACACCCCAGCAAAATCCTTTATCACTGATTCTCAGCATTTTTTTCTTTTTGTGTTAATATTCTTCATGCCGCCTGTTTGTCCTCCCTCTTAAGGATGACTGCCTCGTGAAGGTGTGGTACAGCACCAGTAAGTGGCAGACTGGGGTTTCCAGACTCTTCTCACCTCCAGAGCCCAGCATCACCAACCAGGGAGAGGTGGCCTTCTCCTTTGTGTACCTGGCCCATCCACGCTCCGTCACCGGCTTCTCCTGGAGGAAGACCAGCAAGTACATGCCACGGTATGGACAACTCTAAAGGCCGCATTAGGAGTTTTAAATGTGAAACTGGTATCATAAAATTAGTCAATACAACTGTAGAATCCACAGTTTCTGTCTTGACTAGGCTGACAACTCCATGTCAGCCTCCCTCAAAAGAACTGATGCTGCTGGAGGACCGGTCCTTTAGAATTTGAAATAAAGGGGGGACAATGTGAACAAAAAATTACATGAATGGTGAGTACCTGCAGGCATGAGCCCTTTTTAAAACAGTATTTTTCTTAAAGACTTACACTAAGTAAGCCAAGTTCTTTAAGACTCATTGTAATTGTTTAGTTCTAGAACACTTGGATTATGTTGTAAGAGCCGTTTGGAATAATTTCATGGTGATTTTTTGACAAATTCTAAAGAACCAGTTCTAATTCACTTCAGTTGTTTTGGAGAAGGCTGACTTTGAGCTGCGCGAACTAACTGGCTTTGTGTTACGTGGACATACAAACTTCAATGTTATTTGTCAACAGATGTTTTGAGTGAGTTATGACGATATTTTTTATTTTTGGGTGAACTGATGCTTTCAGTTAACATCTCAGTTATTTTCAGCCACAGCAGATGCTGTAAAATACTTCAGTATTGCAGATATGCAATGTTATTCTTGGATTATCAATTGTGGAAGCTTAAATCATAACATGTGATGGATTATTAACTGGACAACATGGTATGATTCCATGAACAGCAGTGATTTCTACAGTTTACAAATGTATTAATTAATGTATTAATGTATTAAGTTATGTAAGTTATGTAAAAACCTTCTTGCAGCCTACCTAAAGAAGTAGTCACTTTCTGAAAAGCCCTAAAATAATTTTATGAGCCTTTTTACACTGTGGCATGAATTGTTAGCCTGGAATAAAAAATGCATGCGTCAGTAAACATAAATCCTAATTTTCACAAGCCTGTTTTACTTGCTGAAAGTTTTGTCCTGCTGTTGTTGCCAAAGGTAGTTTCACTGTTTCTGTTTATACAGCCACTAAGTATGTTCCGTGGGTGGGATGAAAATGAAGGGGTTTTATAACCAGCATATGCAAAATAGGTTAGACCCTGCACAGCGGTACAAACTCCCAGCAGAGCTCCCAGTAATGTTCAGCTTTGTTTCAGCATTGGTTGTGTTCTTATCTGACCTGTAATTGTCCTTTGACTCAGGTGATAAAATGACAAACCACAGCTTTAGCATACAGGATGGTAAATTTGGAAGAGACTGAGAGGAGATTATTACTGTAACTCTATCACATAGACTTTGTAACTTAGGCAGAATTCTTGCTGAAATAAGCCCATTTTATTGCTGTAAATTGGGCTGTAGGGGGCAGGGTGGTTGGTATTTGATTTCAGTCCCGAGGTGATCCCTGTTTTAGACCTTGCAGAAGGCCTGTGAATGAAGAGATTTTATTGCAGTGTAATGAACTGATAACAGGATCTCTTTATTTCGCCTCTAAAACCTTTGTGGTTATATCTACCAATTTATTTAACTTCCATCTCAAGCAATTTAGTGTGTAATGTGCTGTAGTGTTCGCCTGCTATAAAGGATTTCCATCAGTGTCATCTTAATCACAGAGTTGCTATCAGTGTCATCACTGATACCATTTAATTTTACTTTTTGACCTTTACTTTATCTGCTACCAGACGTTTGTTGTTTAACATACCGCTAAACTATTTTCATATTGGGTGATCATCCCCATTACTGATAACATCACTACTTACCAGTGGATTCTAACCTTTGACTTTTTCCTCTCTCTCTCTCTCTCTCTCTCTCTCTCTCTCCCAACAGAGGCTCAGTGTGTAATGTACTGCTGACCTGCTGTAAAGACAGTGTGTGTCGTCTGTGGGCAGAGACGCTGTTGCCGGGCGACAGCCTCCTGTCCGGTCACCATAACAACCATTCCAGTGGTCAACAACACAGCGATCCCCTCAGATGTGCTGGCACCAGCAGGAAAAGCAACTCCAATGGGAGGACACAAGGAAAAACTCCACAAGACGTATGTTTATCTCTAGCATGATGATGATAGTGCCCAAAAGTGGTCTTAGTTATAATACTTATTGAAGTCAAAGCAAGTAGTTTTTATTACTGACATACTTGCCAATCCTCCTGATTTTACTGGGAGATGACAGATTTTCATGTTGCTCTCCCACTGGTCTCCCAGAATTGAATCTTCACTGAAAACATCATTAGGCTGATTGTTTTGTGATTGTTGTGCGATTTGTGATTTGGATGATTCATTATGTCATTTATTAGACAAAATAAGTTTGAAGTCATGAAGACCCATATTTCTATATTCCTATAATGTGTCCTGCTCTGGGTTCCATAAGACATCCTGGTTACATTTTAAATCATGTTTAAGGTCTTGGTAAGCAGCGTGAGAGCCAGACATTTCTTTATATTAGCAGAAAACAACTTAATTTGTATGGATCTCTCCCATTAGGCTCGTGCGTAGGCCTCACATATTAATTTGGTAATTTTAATCAGTTTTAGCCAGGTGTGAGATGAATTCCTTACTTTATCATTGTTATTAAAACCCTTAATGTTGACAGAAGTAAAAAAATAAAAAATAGATATCTAGGCACTTTGGCACAGCCTGACTGAGAGGCTCACCAACACAGCATGCTAATAAGGGTTCGGATCAGAGAAATGATTTATAAAGCAGCAGCACAGCATGCGTATCTTTTCCTTTTTGTTACCAAATGCAGAGAGAATGGCATTAATTTTATTTATAGGGGAAAATAAATGGCACAGATGCTGTAAGCTCAGGCTTGTCCTGTTTGGCCCTGGAGTAGAAACCATTCTACTGTATTTTCACCATTGCTAATGTAGCACATTAGGGTGCTGCAGAGATAAGAGAGGGAGCGCCAGGGAGAAGGGAGATAGAAAAAGCAGAGGAGGCTTAGTGGAGTTAAAAGGGAAAATTAATTGGCTATCAGACATGAAGATGGCTTTTCCAGCTTTGTAGGACTTAAGAGTAACATCAGTGAGGAATATTGGCCTCGTTTCTGTAATCTGTGCTACACCTCAAAATTGTTACTCTAACTTTATTCTTATGACAGTTGCTTTTCTTTGGCGTTTTCGCTCTAGCTAGCTCAGAGCTGTAATGATTGTGTGTTCAGGTTCGTTTGACGTAGGTTGTTACTGACAAGTGTCGGCCCAGCTGTGCCTCAAACACAATGCTTGTATCCATTTGAATATGGCCGTTTACACGGTTATGAGTCTCACTGGCAATTACAAAGCTCAGGGCACATTAGATTACAGGAAAAATACGTATGCAAATTCCACCACTCTGCCCTGAGGATAGTCTATAAGAGTACATGTGTGGAATTATTCATTAAAAATCAGACTGTGCAGGACGAACCACTGCTAACTCTGTCTTTGCTGTCTTCTTCCTCCCAAACTGGCTGGATGGACGATACTGAGAGAAAGCACTATTTCCAACTCAATTTTTCTATAATGCCTCAGGGCGGGATAAACATTACAAGATTTTTTTGCAGATTCATTGAACTTAATTAAGCCCCAAGTTGCTTGATCAGGGTGCTGTTTAAAAACCTCTGGGAAAGAGCCATGTGGGATATCCACCACAATCTCATTTTTTTTCCTGCCACAGCTTAATTGAAGCTAAGTTTTAATGTTTTGCAGAGTTGTCTGTGTGGATTTAAAACTGATCAAAAGTGAGAGTGTGTGCTTTGTGCTGTGTGCATGCACATCTATTGACCTTACAACTCTCTATTATACTAACCACACATCATTATATTCATAAAACCCATGACACTAAAGGAGTGTTTCATTTCAATCTTGACTCTCTTACACAGAGAAGTTTTCTTATGTTGTGTGGCCTCATCTGCACCCCACCCCCAAAACACTGCTGCCCACCCAGTTATTTAAGATCATTTTTTGTGATTTACATACATGAAATTGAGCTTTGGAAAAACCACTTCAGCAAAGCCAAATCTATCTGCAATGAAATGAGGTGTTTTAGCCACTGAAAATGTGTTTTAATAAATGTTAGACTTGCTTCATTTAAGAATTCTTTTAAAAGCGCACCATATTGAGGATTAGCTAACTTTGATAATGTACATTTTCCTTCACAGCTGAATCTGCACGAGTCATGGCATTCACCCTCTTTTCGGGGCGTGGCCCAGCCGTCTCTGACCGGCACGCTCTCTCACCATCAGAGCCGACATTACAGCCACAAGACCAGCAGCAGCAACATGCCCCACGCCAACGCTCTCTGCCACTTCCACATCGCTGCCAGCATCAACCCTGCCACAGGTTAGACTGAGGCGTGCAGTACTCTACTACTTTTTGCCGAAAATGAATATATTCATTTAGTTTAATATTTTTTTTGTAAAGCCTCTCATTTATGAATACCAGTCTGTTGTATTAATACATTTCTTATGCAACTCTGGAGGGTCTGGAAAAGTATGGAAACTAAGTACTCTTAGGGTTTGAAAAGTTTTGCAGTTGTGCAAAAGATGTAGAAAAGATTGGGAAAATGCGGTTCTCCATGTGACAGGTTTATTATTTTATTGAATTCTCATTATCAACTTCCTATTGAATACCAGATCCAAACATGAAATTGAAGCTAGAACAAAGCACGGACTTATAAAATGGAAAAAAACAATACACAGGCAATTTTTAAACCATAGACATCTAGGAGCTTAGATTGAGTTAGTACAGCCTGAGTTAAAATTGCTATAAAGTTTCTTCTAGATTTCTTGAGCTTATTTAGCACAAAAGTTACAATCCCAGCAGACTTTTCTGCTCAGAGAGACTGCTTAAATAGGTTATGACATTGACAGCTTGATTTGTTTTGAGTCTTGGAAAAATCTTGTAGAATACTTCAGCTTTGAGGCTGTGACATGAGTGAGGTAGGAAAATCATATCATGTGCAAAATGAATAATAATAGATGTCATTTAGGGTATGTTTAGTGAGGACGCTATCATACAAGATATTCCGAGTAAGAGTAATTATGCTAATTATGCTTAAGTAAAGTCATATTTATTATCACGGTTGAGAATTTGCTGTGGAAAATTGCTTTTTGTCCTCCTGTATTCCTTTTGTTATCTAATGGAAAGTCCTATTAGTCTGTCGTCTTCTTCAGATTATGTTTTATCTTATCTTGATCACATGCTGCTTATTTCTTTATCCCAGACATCCCCCTGCTTCCTTCCATCTCCTCTCTATGTGGAGTGGACGACGAGGAACCAGGAGGTCCTTTCACTGTTCACTGGCTCAACAACAAAGAGCTCCATCTCACTCTGGCCATGGAGGTCTTCCTGCAGCAGCTCCGGGACAGTCTGGAGCAACACAATGAATGTTCCCAAGAAGGTATAAAAAAACAGCCCAGAACTAAAGAGGGACTCATGTATGAATTTGAATCTTTTTTTCTTTTGGGATGTCAAAGGGTGGGAGTATATTTGGTTTGGCAACCCAAGCACAGCCTTTCCCCCTTCTTGGTTCATTTAGAGTAATATTAGAATGCCACACATTAGGATGATAGCATATATTTTATTTGGCTTACAATATATCATGAGATGCACTACAGACAACTGTGCTGTAATTTCAACTGAGATTGTATTTTGTTCTGGGTAGACGGAGCAAAAAGGTCAGGTAGTGAATTGTTATTGCATTTACATTTTTTAGCTGGGGGCAGTGCAATTTTCCTGCAACTGGGGGTGTGTGTGGGGGGTTTAAATGAATGTAAAGGAAACACTGACCGTGGTGTCTCTCCCTGTATCTTCCTTCAAGCGCTGCAGGCTCAGGGCGCGTTCAGGCAAAATGAAAGTGTCTTTCTCACTTTAGGAGTCCTGCCTTTATATTACATTCTCCTCTCTCTTGAATTATCCCCACGTCAATTCTCAGAATCTACATTAGCACATGAGCACAGTAGGATTTTACACTGATGCAGTTCACCACGTTTGACATTTTTCGTTCAGAGCCTGAAGACGAGGGTAACTTTGATGAAGAAGATCACGGCGCCAGGCCGGTTTCCGGTGACTCCCAAGGAACTGAGCTTCCCCTGGCAGCAGTGGATCACCAGGTGGTGGTGCTTCTGGAGGAGTGGAATAAAGGGGCAGACATGTTGTTCAGCATCCACCCTATGGACGGCTCTCTGTTGGTCTGGCATGTGGACTGGCTGGATGAATACCAGCCGGGCATGTTCAGGCAAGCACAGGTCAGTTCACTCTTGATACTGTTTAAGATATGTATATAGATTTATTTTGTTTTCAATCATCAAACATAACCCCTCACATTCTTTTCAGTATGTGCACATACTAATCCGCATGGTCACTAGTTTCCTCACAGTCTGATCACATGAGCTCACATACATGGTCAGTGTAATTTTATGTTAGAAAACTAAACGAAAGCTGACATCGTGTTTTCTTCTCTTTCCTTTTTGGTGTTGGGCCCTGGGCTTAATCGCTAAACAACTTCTCATACCAGTTAAATTGCTATGAGATCTGAGTGCAGCTTTTATACTCACATTGATAGGTGTTGATTCAGTGGTGCCACAACATAATATGTGGGTTTTGTAGTTTATTATTTAATACACTTTCCTTTGGTTACTTTGATAGTTTAGGATCACATTTAAGAGAATTTAATAATGTTTGTGTCATCTGTTATTCTATAAATTGATAGATATGTTCTTCTTAAATCTGTTACTTTCTATGTATTTGTAGCCCTTTTAATATGTTCACCAATTACATTACACAGCAGAGTGCTGCTTAGTGAAGAAGCATTAGCAGTCATTTCAATAAGGTTGTGAATCATTTTGACAGCCGTGATTGTCTGGCTCCCATTCTAATGGCTTCTTATCCAGCATTCAGATAATTATATTCTAATTAAGTGTGACTTCATATGAAATTAGAAATTCCCTTGATGCATTTTTATCAGCGTTGAAATGATGAGAAGCTCATAACACGGGAGTCAGTCAGGCAAGGCAGCTGATAGTATCACAAGTTTCAGTAGCATCCAGGTTGATTAGACCTGGCTGTTTTCATTAGATAAAATGGGCTTGAAACTGAGTGGGTTCATATTGTTGTTTTTCGCTCTCAGTCACTGTCAGAGTCCCTTCACAAGTCATTTTATTGATTTCAGGAAGTCAGTTGATACTCGGCTCTAGGTTTTTAGCCATAGCACATTTGGCAGTTTTTATGAGCCAGTGACTATTTAGTGAATTGAGTTCAGGATCCTCTGAAGGCATTAGTGCCATTACTATTTTCATATGAGTAGTATTTATGGTCAGCTTAAATTAGATTTCTGTTACAGTGTTGTCTAGCAACCAGGAATTTGCTATAGAGCAGTGAAATCATACATTGTTGCTGCTTTGATATTGCCTGTCTTTATGCTATATTGTAACAACTTAACACTTATTGCATTAATTGAAAAATAATGCTGCTCTTCCATTGACCCCAATAATGAATACAGTCATTCACCAAATATTGTTTTTGAGATGTTTATTCTTGTAGTCTTTAAAATAAAAGTTGTAGACAACTGGGAGGTTTTGAATTGTTGTAATTCAGTTTTCTTGGTCCACTCTAAAGGAAATCAATAGACTTGTTGATCATGTTGTTCACAGTCCAAATACAAGTTTAGTATAGAGGAGATGACATGAGCAATATCAGAAAGCTGACAGATGATCACTTGATTCAGGAAAGGCATGCTTCATTTAGAGCAAATGAACTTCCTTATAACTGGCTCAAAGCTGTCACTGGTGTTGTATACCTGTTTCCTTGAGGGATTCCTTCTGGCTCAACCAGAAAAGCGTGTACTATTATGGCTCAGTCCTTGTTGCAGTGGCCTGAGTTTGAGTCTGGCCTGAACGCTTGGCTGCATGCCATTTTTTCTCTCTTTGCCCTGTCTTTCTTGTTTATCTGCATTCTGCCTAGTAAAACTGAAATTCCATAAAATAAACTTTAAAAATGTATACCTTTTGTGCAATTTTCTGTAGCTATTGATTTCTAGCTATGCTTTTCTCTCTTTCTCTCAGGTGTCGTTTGTGTCCCGTATTCCCGTGGCGTTCCCTACAGGTGATGCAAACTCCCTAAGCCGTAGCGTGGTCATGTACGCCTGCAACAAGAACGTAGATCTTGCCATCCAGCATGGCAGACAGCGGCCTTCTGGCGGCGCATTGCCTCAGTCCACTTCTGCTCTCATCAGCTACGGCGGTCAGGGGAAAGCTTCGTCCAGCAGTAGTCTTCGCCTCAGTATTTTCACTCCCAACGTCCTCATGATCTCCACGCACGCCGATGGCTCTCTAAACCAGTGGGCGGTCAGTTTCGCCGAAGACTCCGCTTTCTCCACGGTGCTCAGCGTCTCCCACAAGTCACGGTACTGCGGCCACCGCTTCCACCTCAACGACTTAGCCTGTCACTCGCTTCTTCCTCTCCTCCTCACCACCTCGCACCACAACGCCTTGCGGACGCCAGAGGTGGACAGCATCCTGGCCCCTGCGGACGCCTGCTCCTCCGGCCTCTCCCAGTCAACCTTTCCCCAGCGTGGGTCACGGTCCAGCCGGGTGTCCCTGGGTGTGGTGTCCCAGGATCCCAATGCTATCTACAGTGAGCTGATCCTGTGGAGAGTGGACCCTGTGGGGCCGCTGTCCTTCTCTGGAGGGGTTTCCGAGCTAGCAAGGATCAACTCTCTCCATGCTTCAGCCTTTTCTAATGTAGCCTGGTTGCCCACGCTCATCCCCAGCAACTGTCTAGGTAAAGAAATATTCTTATTGTTTGGTGGTTTAACTTGATTTTCTCTGCAATTAATGGTTTGGGTGGTTGGTGAATCCTCCTTGAGTTTGATAATGGCATTTAAATAAAACTGCATGTATTGTAGTCGTGACTGAAAGCTGTGTTTGTTGTACCAAATACAATCATTTTGGCTTAGCAGGAGAGAAAGAGGAAGTATCTGTTTTTGTAAATTAAGTATGACTAAATGAGACCACATCAATATTATTTAACAGCATTTTTGAGTCTATTTTTGTCTTCATTTGTAAATGCATAACTTGTTTCTCTTCGTAAAATCATCTAGGCACCAACTCTTCCGAAAAAATATCTTCGTAATAAAGAATCCAGGGCAACACTACCTTATAACTTTTTTACTGCAGCAATGAAAAACTTATGACAGTCACTCTTCTACTGGAGTCTTTATTGTCTTTATTGTGCTTGTCACATCTAAACAGCAACTGGTAGACATGACAAATATTGAGAAATTTTGACTTTCAGTGAATAGTAACAAACTTTTTGACTTATAAGTGAAAAGGACACTCAAACTTTTTGTCATTCTTTAGGTGTGTACTGTAACTCTCCCAGCGCCTGCTTTGTTGCCAGTGATGGCCACTCTCTCCGGCTGTACCAGGCTGTTATTGAAGCAAAGAAACTCCTAAGTGAACTCTCCAACCCTGAGATATCAGTAAGTCATCTACTAGCATCATCACACTACAACAGACGCTACAGATCGTAGTCTGTGGCGTAGTCTCACACTATGACAGATTTTCAGAATGTTTTTGTGCATCAAATATAAACAGCATATAATTGTTTCAAAGGAAGGCCAGTGGCTAGATTGTCATGGAAGTGGCATTAATGACAAGCCTGCTGATAGTTAAATTGTTATGAATTTTATCTTAATTGCTCTGTGCAGGCAAACTAAGAGTTGCAACGATTTTTGAGTTTGTAATAATTTGTGTGTCTTTTGTTTGTTTGCTTTAATTCAGAAATATGTGGGTGAGGTGTTCAACATCATTAGTCAGCAATCCACAGCAAAACCAGGGTGTATCATTGAACTGGATGCCATCACTGACTTTGTAAGTATACATGAATACAGAAGAGCAATTCATAAAGGCAATTATGATTACATAATTTCTGTCTAAATAAGTAGCTCAGCAATGAAAAAAGAACCTCAGTAAGATTTTTCCACTAAAACCGCTAAAATACAGTACATAAAGTCAAATTACTGCCTTGCTCGTTCAGATCTCCATCAGCCGTTACTCAAGGTAACTGTTTTTTTCCCTGGGTTCACAATAAAAAGGCCACAACTGAATTGTTGACTTTTTGCAGCATAAAATGTTCTGCAGTAGATTGCGTCTTTGTGAAAGGTCAACCATGAAAACATAGCAGGTCTGGAGAACCCCCCTCAGGCAGCGTGTGTGTATGTGTGTGTGTTAGTGTATCTAATGTAAAGTATATCTGTATATTCACCACAGCAGGGGAGGGAGACCTAGCTTTGGCTCTGTGTCTTTATGTGATCTAATTGGATAATGGTCACTTGTGTCCAATACAGCAGGGGAAGGAGACGCAGCTCCTGCATGTGTTTGAGGAGGATCTCATCCTTGGCAGTGAGAGGACAGAAAGCACAGAAACACAGGAAACCTCAGATACTTTTCACACTGGTACGGACACACATCATGTTCATTAAATACCAACTCTGCTTTAACTTAAAAAAATACTTCTGGATAAATATTAAATCACGGCTTTGCTGCTCGTTCAGAGATGTTTGTGTTGGCACCGTGCATAAATATGGTAATGTGTGTGTGTGTTTGTGTGTGTGTGTGTGCGTGTATTTGTGTTTGTTTCCCTAGCAGCCTGCAGCCAGCCAGCTTTCTCTGCAAGTTTTTTCCTAGTGGTGGTAGAATTAACCCCAA
>OMLF01027696.1:21780-56066 GCA_900302615.1 Holocentrus rufus
CCGCTCCCTCCTCCACATGTGGCACCTCCATCTTGCTGCTCAGCCTGTCACTATGGGTGGGTACTTTTAACTTGAAGTTGCTACACAGGAATGGAAGGCACAGTAGGGAATATTTTCTATTTATTTATTTATTTATTTTGAGAATTCCTAAGTAACAAAAGGTATTGAAAAACACAAAAATCCTTTCAAAAGATTGAAAGTTCTACTGTAGAAGTTCAGCACAGTGAATTCCCTCTGGACCAGCACTTCAATGCATTTTCTTGTTCATTCCCCAGCCAGCATCAGCTGCTTTATTTATTTTGCCTAAAGGCCTTACTTTTTAGTTTTACCATTCTTGTCCCTGAGAGATTCTGTGTGCAGCATAAGTATTCGTAGCCTATGAACCAAATTGTAATGTAAAATAGCTGTAATGGCTTTTAATTAATGTCTGGAAAGGTGTGGAATACGGTGTTTGGATTAAAATTTGTCTTAGCTCTTCTAAAAACCCCTTTTCTGTTCCTATTTGCATCTTTGCAGAAGAGCCCACGTCTCTCCCCGAAAAGGATCCTGCCACGGCTTCCCCCATGAATTCTTCCCAGTTTAATTTTGAAACGTTCAGGTCTCCGGTACCTCAGAAGACTAGACCCTGTACCTCCAATCTGCAGAGTGCCTGTCGACTCAGCCTCACAACACACAGGCTGTACAGCCAAGAGATGGCTCTGCCAGCAGGGGTGGAGGCTATCAGTGTTACGCCCTCAGCAGGTAGGGGAAAATGAGGAGTGACACACGACACACAAGTACACACACATACTAATGACATGCTACTCCCACACACACATGTGCAGGTTCAAGGAGCTGATCTAGTGAGATGCAGGAGACAAACAAAACCCTTGAGCACACCAACTTCCTTTAAGATAAAATGCTCCTTGACAGTCACTTTTGTATTTGTACCCAAACAATACTGCAGTAATGTTAGTTTGACAGGCCCTTCTGCTTGTCTGTCAGTGTGAGTATTCCAGTCTAACAGCTGTCCACACAAGCAGAAATCTGATAAGCATTAGCATCTACTGAGACATTTAGTGCCACCAGCACAGACTGAGGTGCTAATTTCATGTTGCCATGGGAAATCGATTTTCAGAGAATGCTGAGTGGCTGTTGGCTCTGAGACTGATTGAAATAACCCTCCAACGGTGTCTTTTAGGCTATTATTAGGAACTTATTGATGTTTCTTTCTCTGCTGAAGAATAGTTTTCTCTTATTATCTGGGGAATGGAAACAGCAGCTGATAAGCCTGGTGATAACTTTGAAGAAATGGGACGGTGTCAGGGTTACTAGACAAGTCTGGAAATCTTGGACAAATATGCAAAATTCATTGAATAATTTCCATTTCCATAAAAGTTTGTTTTTCCAGACACAAAAAGTCTAGAATAGAAACATGTTGTTAAGCCGCACTGCACTTAAATCTACATGCTCCATCTTCCTTTCAAAGAAGTTCACAGATATTAAAATGTATTGAGAATTGCAGTGATAATGGTAGAGAAAACATTCAGTGCCTAATGGTCAACTGTGAACTCTCCTCCCAGGTCACCTGAGCGCCTCATCTTTACTGCCGGCTGGTCGTGCGCCTTACCTCCTTGCCACTTCCTGTTCTGACGGCAAGGTGCGCTTCTGGAAGTGCAGTGTCATGGGGTCAGACCTCTCCACTATGGACAAGCTGGTGTACCAGTGGGAGGAGTGGCCTGTTCTGGTGGAGGAGGGCTTGGCCAATAGCAGTGCAGTCAGCGTGCCCGGCCGTCCGATAGAGGTCAGCTGCTGTCACACGAGCCGGATCGCAGTGGCCTACAGGCAGATGCCGAATGCACCTTCGACACCTCACATGGGCTCCCACCCTCCTGTGACCACTCCCCCTGCCCTGGCTTCCACGCCTTCTTTCTTCAGCACCGCCACCCACCTGACGCCAACTCTCACCGCACACCGCACCCCAAATCTCAACTCAACTCCTAACCTCCTAGCGAGCGCCAGAGAACCAATGGTCCATATTAGCATCTTCCAGTGTGAGTCCACAGGAGGTTCTCAGTGGATTCTAGAGCAGACCATAGTCTTGGACAGTGCTGGTTCCACAGCTAACTGTGATATCAGCAGTAGCACAAATAAGAGTGCCAATATCCCCAGCAGTAACATGGACTTCTCTATACCCAGCGAGAACTGTCTTGGTTCTCCGAGTAAGAGCCTAGTTCATTTGGACTGGGTCTCCCAAGAGGATGGGTCCCACATTCTAACTGTCGGTATCGGGACGAAGCTTTACATGTACGGCCTTCTCTCTGGTAAGCCTCCAGAACTAGGCCCGTCATCTGAGACCAGAGACCAAAGCTTGTCTCGCTTGGTTCTGCTTCGATCAGTTGACCTGGTCTCCTCTGTCGAAGGCTCCTTACCCATTCCGGTCTCCCTCTCCTGGGTTCGAGATGGTATCTTGGTGGTAGGCATGGACTGCGAGATGCACGTCTACTCCCAGTGGCAGCCCCCGACGCCACCCAGACCGAATGTTGCCATCACCCACGACACAGACATAAGCAGCAGCGTCTCCTCCATCATCTCTGCAGTCAGACAGAGCCAGGAGGAGGGGCTTAGCCCTGGGGCTGCCATGTCAACACTGGCCCCTCCCAAAAAGGCCCTAACAAGGTCGATGATGAGCCTAGCCCAGAAACTCAGCGGGAAGAGGACTCTTTATGACCTGCCGGTGGAGATGGAAGATTCTGGGCTGTTTGAAGCAGCTCACCAGCTTTTCCCCACTCTGCCCCAGTACCATCCTGTACAATTACTGGAACTCATGGACTTAGGGAAGGTAAGTTATTTTTGTTTTTTTTCCTTTTGTCTTTCTTTTTATTGACTTAAATTGTAAAAACAAGCCATTTTGGTCAGTTAATGTTTAGTTTTTTTAAGAGCTGTGGTGAGGGGATAAAGGTAAATCAATTTGATGTTAAAAATCTGGGAAAAAGTTAACAATTAAGGCTGGTATTGACTTCACTAAACAAGTCACTGGGGTACTTAACATTTCTGCAACATATTTTTTCCTTCCTTAGGTTCATCGCGCCAAAGCCATCCTCTCCCACTTAGTGAAATGCATCGCTGGTGAAATTGTGGCCCTTAGAGACAGCGCCACCAATCAAGAGAAGCGCGTGCGCTCTCGAACCATCAGCGCTGGAGGCAGCACGGCCAGGGACAGTAAGATGTTCAGCAAGGGAGAGAGTTCCTCCCCGGACTACACAGAGATCAACTCCATCCCTCCCCTGCCTCTGTACGCTCTGATGGCAGCTGATGAGGATACCTCGCCACAGCCTGGTAGGTGTACAGCATGTGGATTTAGAGGGTCATAAGGGAAAATATGAGCTTTTTTGAGTCAGTGAAATACTTGTAGACAGTTGAGTGATGGATTATTAATGATTAAGTAATAAGTGATTAATAGAATTTGCAGTTAAAAGAAAAACAAGCACACAAGATAAACAGGGAAGGTTGCAGCACACAGGATATTTGTTAGACTGGATTAAAGCATCATGTAGCTACTCAGTATCTCTCCAGGTGAATAAGGCACATGCAATCAAGGACACACTAGTATGGCAATTATGATATCATGTTAAATATGATATACACAAATACTGCAAATCCTCCTCGCTCAGTATAAATCCTTCATTTCAATGTTTGTGCACCACATACAGCTCCTTTAAAAGTGATCTTACTCTGACCTGCAGAATGTCTGTTTATTGTACATCCAGCCCCTTGAAAACAGAATAACTCTGTATGAAATGGACCCATGCAATACACTGGACATTTACAGTGTTGCATAATTCATTATCTCTGTTTTGATGAACTGTGCTTGGAAAATAACTTTGATTTGACAACTTTGTTTAAAGATTGGATTCATTACACTGCACCAAAATTATGACTGAATCTTATTCCCACTGGCTTTGGCTGCTGCAATAGAGCAAATGCAAACAATATTATGTAAACAGAACAACAACAATAGCAAAAGTGTTTATCTTTCACAAAAGTCCAGGGTATTGTTTCATTCACCCCTGAATGCTGATTTCTATTTAATTAAGAGTTGTAGCTAAATTGAATCTAGACCTTGTGAGTAAGCCCTGTAGCTGCATCAATCTGCACATCATGTATGACCAAAACAGCAGTGGTTGATAGCATGCTATTATTACCAGACATTGATTGCTGACTTGGAAGGGTTGAACTGCAATGTGCCAACTGCCAAGTGTTGTTCACTGCTGTGTTTTATGATTGGAGGGAAAACGATTTTCGAGAACACTGCATGGTCTAGATTCTGCACAGCTTTGGGAATAGAGGTGTCCAATGCCACCATGAATAACAGACACTTTTCACCGATTTTCTTGCGTGTTTTAGGAGTTTAGTCGGCAGGATAGTGTCATCATTACTGATGAATTTTGCATGACATTTTTAGGAGCCGGGGAAGTGGGGTGGCAGTTGGAGTGGCAAGCCCCATGGGAGGGAAGACAGCTGCTACTCTCTGCCACCTTGTAGATATGCCAGTGCAAAGGCACCCTGACTGCAAAGGCATCATCACCTTTATTCTTTAATCCGACCTTTGGAACAGTGAAGAGTTTTGTCTGGAGCAAGACCATTTATTGCTTTAAAAATAAGTCAGTAAAATTTTAAAGTCAGTCCTAAAATGAACTGCAAGCCAATGTAGGGTGTCTGAAATAAGGGTAATATTATCTCTTCTTTTACTGTCATCTTAAAACCTGACTGCTGTGCACTAAGCAGGTTGCAGATGAAATAAAGCTTTCTGGTTTAGGCAAAAATACAGAGAGTTATACTAGCAAAGGTGAGATGAGGTAAAGGCATGGATGACTTTCTCTGTATCAGTTGTGGTAAGAAATTAGATAATTTATGTGGGGTTTTTTTTAAGCAAGGCTGGACATCTGTTTGGATTTTCAACTCAAAATTAAGGTAGTTCAAGCTTGCTTATGATGGCACATGGTCTGATTAGCGCCGGTCTGGTCGGCAAGACCACACATTGTGTTGACTTGGAAGTGTGAGCAGCATGTTTCAACCTACTGACTGCACAGATGAGAGCATGTGGAAGAATCCACAAGTCCAGAGGTGGCCACTGAGAACTCATTTTACATGTCTGGGCGATGAACTTTGTCTTATTGTCAGTGTTGCATACAAGGTATATGTCATGTATTAAAATGAGCAATTCAGTAACAAATTTAGACCAAAACAGAATGTGCAAATTTTAAAAAACAGTGCCCAAATGAATTATAATATGGAAATTTAATGGAAAATACTTTTAGGAATGGAATGGAAGAAATAGAATAAAAAATCATTCTTTAAAATGGTTTGGCAAATCTATTTAGAAATTCATTGATTTTTTAAGCCTGCTGAAGCCAAGATTTTTGTGACAGGTACGCTCATAAATGGGAAAAATTGAAACTTATGAGTGTGGTACAAAAGTTGTAGTCCAGGGCCACCAATGATGGTTGAACCTGGTGCTAAAATATTTTCTTCACCACTTCCAGCCCCAAAAGCCACTTAGAAGAAGAAATTTAGGTTTGAGGAAGAGTTTGCAGTTTACTGACCTCACGTTGCGTGACTTCTGGATATTAAAGTCTCAATATTCAGTCACTTACCTCCAGCTTAAATTTGGTGCCACCAACGTATGAAATTGCCTGGTGCAGCTTTAAAGTTATATGTAACTTTTCACCTTGAGGCGCTAAGTGTATTATTATTCCTGTCCTCCTCAGGTTGGTAAAGTTCATAGCCCAGCACTTGTCACTCATCTTGATGAGCTGTCTTCCTTGAAACAGCATTTAGCCTGCAGCTGAGGCAACTGGGATCCATAAAGCCACTAAATGCATTGAAGAAGCAGATCGAGAACGCCGGGAGTCTGCAGTTTAAAAAAAGCAGTGCTGACGTTCACCCATGTTTTGGAGAGGGTCCTGTCAGACGCACAGCTTCGTTGCTCTTTTGTATCTTACTGCTTTCCACCATTAATGTTATAGATAGGAATTTGAGACTCGTCTAGATAATCACATTCCAGCTCACCACTTGCTGTGCCAATGTGACACATGCCAACAGCAAAGGGTATATTCCCCAAAATGTCCTGAAAACCATTGAGAAGCCAATTTCATGCAAGCTTGTACACGCAAGGCATTGGAGAGACAGCCCCATATTGCATTGCGTGTTCTGTCTAAAAAGCAGATTTATTTATCACTTTAATGCAAAAAAAGTTTAAAATTGGAAGACAGAATTATGCAGTAGCAAAATTAGTTATAGTGTCCTAATTCTGATGTTCAGTTAGGACATTGGCCTTATTCCAGTGTACTGTGATATGCTATTGACTATTTTTAATCCACCAAAATTAAACAACAATAATTACAGCACAGAAAAAAGCTCTGCAGGAAAATAGCTGTTTGTTATTTTATTAGCATTTAGACTACACTTAGTTGCACTACCTCTACAAACCTCTGTTGAAGATGCCTTACCAAAACAAGTAAACATTTTTTAGATGTCAAGCTGGAAAATAACATGTTGGTGAGTCTATTAAATTTCACACTGTGCTAATCTAAATTGACTGAATGTGGATGACTACCTCACCCAGATCTCATTCAAATATGGTAGACCCTTGATGAATCTCTTGGGTGGTGAATGAAAGAGGATGAAAAATGATAGAGCAAAAATAACCCACATCTTTTGCTTTTCTTGCATTAAAATAGACACAGTGACCTTGTTTTATGTCCTGTTGTAACAGAGAAAAATAATCTGACTCTCTTGCCTTCTGGTTTCCTCCAGTGTGTCTCTGTAGACATAAAGTGGAAAGTATGATTGCAGACGGCGGACACAGATACAGTGAAATGATTTCCTGCTCTTTAGTAGTCTACTTTAATCTGCTGTCTCCCCAGCAGGAGGATTTTTCCCCTTGGTCTCTTGTGAAGTGGATGTCTTGTGTAATTCAGTTTTGTCTCGTATCTTCCTGCAGACAAAGTCAGCAGTGTGAGTAGAGATAGTGGGCACGGTTCCAGCCACACTGATGCCTATGATGAGTTGTTTCATACACCCAGCGTGATGGACATGGACCCACTGGACAGTGATCAAGAGGAATCTGGAAACAAGGTCAGCCTCTGTTGCTTGTGCTGTGATCCAAGAGAGTGCATGCAAGATGAGAATTGACAGGAATTGTATTGGGAGTGTTTTTGGCCCAGTTGGTTGTCCTCTGTGTGTTTCTAAAGTGCGTCATTCTGCACGCCAGGGCCAGTAATATGTTAACTTGTCAATAAATATTTAGAATTCCCCTGAATTAGTTGATGCACACTTAAGATGAACATGCTTTGGCCTGACAGCTGCCCTAACAAGTAGACCAGCCACAGTACATACTAGCTTAGTCATAAGGATTCACTGACATGAGAATAACAGGATGCCAAGACTCATAATATCAGGGTGACAAGATTTAGCCACTACTATAGCTAGCATCTTCAAATCAGAAATATCTTTTTCAGAAATTTGTGGCATTTAGAAAAAACATGCATTTGCTTTTAGATGCATGTATTTGGTATTGTGCACTGTCAAAATGCAAATTTATCAATGAAGTTTTATTCTCTGGTGGTCCGGTCGATAAACATACTGAGGAACATACCACATGCCAGTTATCGTTGGTTTGATTCCAGCTCAGGTTATGTGATCTTTTTCACATATGAACAGTGGTCGCATAACCTAGACATGCCACAATATTGCAGAGAAACATTATCCCTTGTCTCGTTGTCTCCTCCTCCCAGGTAATAGACCTGTCCCAGTACAGTCCCACATACTTTGGACCAGAGCACGCTCAAGTTCTGTCCAGCCACCTTCTCCACTCCAGTCTTCCAGGCTTGAACCGCATGGAGCAGATGTCTCTCATGGCGCTGGCCGACACCATCGCTACAACCAGCACAGACCTCAGTGACAGCCAGGGCAAGAGCAAAGGTACTGCACGGCAAAGACTCTGTGCTGCCTTAGATTTGGAATTTCATGCTGAAACACATTTCTCTCCGCGCAAAGCTGTTTGGCTGTTTTAATTTGGATGCTGAGAACAGTTGCTTTTTTAATTGTTTTTTTATTGTTTTCTGTACAAACTACAACGAGAGGTGAGGATAGATTGTAATATTTGTTTGTGCACCCAGGGCCATTGAGAAATAAAATATATTCATAGTTGTCCTAAGAAAAATCTCATTTATTTAGAGCATTTAATTGAATTTTGTGATGAAACGTGAAGCTTTTTACGCTGTTTCTTCATGATGTTGTGCAAGAGTATTTTTGGGAAAGGAGCAGCCTCACTGTAATGTTTGCTGTTGATTAACCAACCAGGTGGAGAGACACTGGATGACTGTGGTCTGAAGTTCTTGCTGGCTGTCAGACTGCACACCTTCCTGTCTACCTCTCTGCCCCCGGCACACCGAGCACAGCTGCTACGACAAGGTACAGTCGGACAGCCGTTTTCAGAGTTTATCACTGGGGACCTTCCATGGCTGACACAATTTTGACAGGCAGTATCTCTCCACATAGAGCCACTGTCAGGCCGATTAAGGGAGAAACATTTTTTATAAGGAATTTTAGGCTTATCTAACAAAAAAAAATTAAACAAATACACATTAAATAATTCTAACCTCCTTTTAAGTAACACACTTTCTTAGCTAGAAGGACTTATTTTGTTGTTTCCTCGCCTTCTATGATCATACTAGGCTTTATGTAATATTTTCCAGCCTGCTGCGTAAAGAGTTGGCTACTCTGCTCTGTATCCCTGCGGTCCTTCAGATGTAGCACAGTACTCAGTTTGGTCTTAGGGCAGTGGGAGCCTGAAGATTACTGAAGTGGGCTTGTGACCCGAAGGTCTCGGATTTAAAAGGTTTTGGCTGCGCTGTTTTGGCCTCAGTGAGGGAAGTGAACAAGCAGTGTTCTTTTCACCCTCCGCAACTGCAGACAGGCAGTCAGTACCCTTGAGCTTGGCACTTAACCCCAGTCTGTTCCCATGGAGGTTCTCAGTGGCCAGCAGCACAAGACTAGCTGTACTGGCCTGTTCCTGCAGTTACTCCCCCAAGGTGTTGTTGTTGTAAATAACAGTGTGAATGGGCTGGTTAACTTGCCTTGTTGAAAACACATTGAAATTATCGCACAGTGTCGATACTATAAAAATAAAATACATGCCTCATTTTCTACATATTCCTCCCTCCTCCACTGCAGGCCTGTCAACATGTCATTATGCCTGGGCCTTCCACTCTGAAGCTGAGGAGGAGCTGCTCAACATGCTGCCTGCCCTGCAGAGGGGGGAGCCCACATGGCCTGAGCTGCGCTCCATGGGAGTGGGCTGGTGGTTACGCAGCACCAACAAGCTACGGAGGTGTATTGAGAAGGTGTGGGGTCTCATGAATGTTAATTATTATTAATAATTAATTCTTAATGTTTTTGCTAGTGGCTAAACCATAATCAAGCAAGAAATATACACAGCAGAGTATTAACAAATCAGTCTAAGAAAGATCTATATCAACAAAATGACAGAGCAATAGATCCAACACTGAAACTAATCTGTTTTAATACATATGAGTCTTAGTTCCACATAGCGCTTCTTTCAGTTGTTATTTACAGGCATTTGGTGAGGCAGTTCAGTGTCAGGCAAGTTAGATGAAGCTCACATCCAAGTATTTGAAACCACCTTCTGTTGTTGGTGGTTTGAATGCAATGCTATTGGCTGTTAAATTTCATAATGGATTCTTAGGTTAGAAACCTTTCTTGGTTTATTGAATGTGTTGAAAGAAGTTGGTCCTATTCAGTGCCAAACTGCATTAATTAGTCTACAATGGCATCATCTGTCCACATTTGATTAAGGGTTTGCCATCGCTGTGCATGCCCTCCATACTTCATATTGATTACGTCTTTTAAAAATGAAGTGCTATCATCGAAGGAGAAAGTGGAATTTTGCTGAGGTTGCTGTGAAATACAACACTATAATTGAGTATGTGCTGCTCCCTGAAATGACCCATAAAGGTACAACTTGCTCTGTAGATAAGGTTGCGTTGGCTGTGGAGACGTGAGCTGAAATTTTATTTTCTTTGTGTTTGTCAGGTTGCCAAGGCTTCTTTTCAGAGAACCAACGATCCTCTGGATGCAGCTATCTTTTACCTCGCAATGAAGAAGAAGGCAGTGGTCTGGGGACTGTACAGGCAAGCAAAACAGTGACAGGCTTTTGCATATTGAATGCACACACATTCTTTGTCATTCTTTCACATTATTTGCCCACCACCCTGAAAACAAGATCAGGGCTGTCAGATTACAGAATACTAATGACATCAATGCTCTCGTTTTGAATTTACAATCTTACCCTCTCCAGGTCTCAGAAAAATGCCAAGATGACAGACTTTTTCAGCAACAACTTCACTGAGGACCGGTGGAGGAAAGCGGCATTGAAAAATGCATTTTCTCTGCTGGGGAAACAGCGGTTCCAGCATTCTGCAGCCTTTTTCCTGCTCGCCGGTTCCCTCAAGGATGCTGTGGAGGTAAATGGAGAATAGACATAAGACAAACTACCAATTTGCAAGAGGCACTCGTCTCTTCAACCACAAGTGGCACTTGATAGGCTGCTAAACTTAAGTGGAAACTTTCGCTTTCAAGATGAGTTGACTGCTGCTCATGATTTCCACATATTTAGGTCACATTCGGTGTCTCTCACACCCTTATCTGGCAAAAGATATCCTGCTCTCCTGTCTGCAGCATTATAAGCATGTCTTTGTTTTGAATGTTGTAGTCAAGGGCAATGTTTGATGGCATTAGAGTAAAGAATCACCAAAAAGCAGAGAAAGCACATCCGACAGTAACAAACCCACCACCAATACTTTTTCAGCGTATGCGCCCCAGTGCCCCTTTTATTATTGAAACATCTTGACACATTCTAACAGTGGTCTTTGTCAAGAGCTTTTAGCACTATGCACTGAAGAATTATTGATGTTGGCAGTTGACTCTTGGGTGTTGCTGTCATTCCTTCTTTTGTGAAAATTATATATTGCATGGTATCACATCTATAAACCAACAGCACACTCCTCTTGAAGCCTCCTTAATGGGGACAGTGAGCCCTACTACCTTCATTTCAATTTCAATTAAATTTTGCTCCTTGTTATTGCGTGTTCCTGTATCTAAATTTAGATGTTTCCTGTCATGCATTATTTTTAGAATAGATTTTTCAGTTTACAGTGGTTTATAATGTGGTATCAGTGTTACCAAAGAAAACCCGTGATACTTCTTCATCTTTTTGCACACACATCTGCAGACCTGCTTTTGCTGATCTTGTTTGTTTGTTTAACCTTTTAGTCATTAAGGTTATTCATGCTGAGAAAGTCCTGGGAGGAAAGGGTCACATTATTTCATCTGCATTAATAACAGTGACTTTCCCTCAGCATTTTATGCTAATGAGTGTCATCCAGGCAAAGGGCTATGGTTGACATTGTTTGGTCTCTCTGGCTGTGAGGTAGCCTAATTGATATGCACCTCACACCTTGAGAGTTGGGAACAACTTGCCTGCCTCCTTGCTGTGTGTGCAGACTTTTATTTTGCACGTTTCTGTTTCTTCATTACAGATGAGTAGTTAAGTTCAAAGCTAAATTAATCTCAGAAAAATCATTTATTTGTTAGCGATCCAAGTTTGATGCAGCATTATTTCTCCTTCTGCAGTATATTCAGAATATATTTGTCTTGTTGTGCATCATCTTATCTCATCCTGCCCAGCCCTGTCCCAGTATCTAATAAATCCTTTTAAACGATGAAGAATTGACTTGGATGTGCTATTTTCCCTCATTTTCTTTCCTAGGTGTGTTTAGAGAAAATGCAGGACCTACAGCTGGCCCTGGTGATCTCCAGATTGTATGAGTCTGAGTTTGAGACGGCATCCACCTACAAAAAAATCCTCCAGAGACATGTTCTGGGACAAGACAAACAGGTACACCGTGTTTGTTTGTGTGCCAGAGACTCAGAGAGTTATTTTTTACTCTGGAAAATGCATAATTTGACAAAACAGCCCCAATGTTGTTTGACATTCCAACTTTTTGAGACATAGTACACTGTGAAGACGTGAAGCAAGCCCATTTCCATAACAAACAAAAATCTATGGCAGCCAGCTTAGATATATTTGTGAATGCTGCTATAATGTACCAAAAGAGACATTGACAAGAATTCTTTGTATATTCTCGTTCAGATTCCCGCCCATCAGGACCCATTCCTGCGCAGCATGGCCCATTGGGTCCTGGAGGATTACAGCAGGGCTTTGGACACTCTGCTGGAAAAGCCCGCTAACAGCACCGGCTCTCGGTCCGCTGGGAATGCAGCTGACACTGGTAGGTCCATGCTGCAATAGTATAGTCCAGACTCTGCACCAATAGTAGGTTTAGTCCTGAGAGGTCTTTAGCATTCAAGAGAGGCTGTTTATAATGGATGTGATTTAGTAACAACAGGCTGGCAATTATGTGGACCTTGTTATGCTGGGATCAGTACAGACACAGTCCTGTCAGAGGCTCTGTTGGCAGTAAACATGGGCAGTAAGACTATATTTATTGCTGATTTTAATGTGCCAGCACTTGGCACATGACTCACACTGGGAGGCCTGTCTTTTGCTTTCACCAGATGTCACTGCTCTGCTATGATTTTTGGTCCTCCATAGAGAGCACTTCATATATTCCACTCAAGTATGAGGAACTGCGCAAGTGAAATCAACCCATATCATACAGAGGGTTCTGTTAATTGGATAAATTACACAGGATTGATATATGTAAAGCTTGCCTTAAGAATGGAAGAAGTACTGAACTCAATATGAACCTTACCATGACTTAAGAGGCAAAGTCCCAGATTAACATCCCTATACTGAGTTGTTTAATTTCTACAGGATGTTCCCCAAGCACATCTGATGTGCTTCAGGGGAAGAAAACAGGAACACATATAGAACATGTAATGGCTCTTCCCTTTGATAAATTCTGTCCTCACTGGATTTACAGTGTGGGCTGTCTTTTGTACGCCTCAGATTGAAAGAGAATAAACTTTTTGCGTCACCTTTTTGTCTATCATCCTTTCTCAGTGGGCTGTCAGAAAGTTTTTGAGCCCCCAACTTCAGCTTCTACCCGCCCATAAGTGACTGTCGAATACAATTTGTCAAGATAAGAGGGCTCACGTTGCTAGGAGCTTTGGTTCGTCTAGAGGTTCATTACAGATTCAGCGTGGCTGACTACAGCTCCATCTCTGCGTCTGATCCAATAACACAGCCTGTCCTTGCAGGTGACGCTGTGATCGCAGCAGTGAGGGCTGCAGGTTTGTGCCACCTCCGCAGATAAAAACTAATGTCCTCTCTTTTGTTCTTCTCTTGTACAGCTGTGGCAGGTGCCTCTTCCATGTCCCCATGCAACCCTGAGGTTTTCAACTTCTACACTTACCTCCGCACCCACCCGCTTCTCCTCCGCCGCCATTTTGGATCCTCAGATAAGGCTAAAGTTGGCCTGACTGCTGAAGGTCGCAGGGCTGACTCCATCAGCTTGGTGGAGAGAAGGCTCTTTTTCACAGCGGCATATGCACACCTGCAGGCTGGCTGCCCCATGCTAGCTCTTGAAGTTCTCTCCAAGATGCCCAAAGTGCACAAGCACTCTAAACTGCCCAGCCAGGATGATACAGGTATCACTGACCTGAGCGACAGGGGTAAGAATGACCGGGCTTCGGACCTGGACTGGTCTCAGCCGGTTCTGAATGGGTACGAGTCAGGGGGGGACAGCTTGTCCAACAGCCAGTCCGATTCAGTTTTAAGTTTTGATTGGAGCCAGCCATCGCTGACCGTCCCAGATGAGCCACTGGAGCTGAGGTGGGACAGCGACAAAGAGGATGAAGACAATGAGGACGATGATGAAGAAGATAAAAACATGAAGAAAGGAGGAACTGCTGACAGCAGCAGTGTGTTTCAGGACACACAGGACGCCATCTCGCCGCTAACCGAGACAGCAACCGGCGAGGACAGTGAGGACAGCAGTGACTTCATACAGCCGTCTGATGACATCTTGGCCGCCCAACTGAAGTTCAGCGCCTGCTTGAAGATTCTGACCAATGAGCTCAGGACGCTCTCGACAGGCTATGAGCTGGATGGAGGGAAGCTACGTCACCAGCTCTACCAGTGGCTGGAGAGAGAGGTGAAAGCATTCTTACAGACATTCTGTACATACAGCTTTACACATTTCTCATGAATGTACACTTTTAGATGATTATATCCCTCTGAGTGCACTATTTCAGCGCATATAGACCCGATAATCATAATAACGTCAGTGGTGTTCTCTTACAAAATTCAAGACAGACAAACGGTTTGTTTTCCTTTTTAACATTCTCCTCTGAAAATCGTTTAACACCGTAATGAAATGTTTATTTATTCCATAGTTGTTCCTGCGCATGGATGATAAACCCCTTGTTGATAGATTAACATTAAAATCACATTTGGTTTTCCCCCAGGTGGTGGCTCTCCAGCGTTGCTGCAGCTACAAGCCCTGCCTGCCAGAGCTGTCTGTGTCTGGGACAATAGAGGAGGAACGGGTGGGTGTTGGTAGCTGTTATACCACCGAGTCAGATCCACAGCAACACTCAGTGTGTTGGAATATGACTTACTGAGATAACAATGCGGTATAAATATCATGTGACATTTTCAAAAATCATGTTTTATTAAATGGAGTGTTGCACCAACTTCTCCGCTGGACCCCTGAACACTGCACCATTGTTTTCTTTGTGTAAAAAAACTCCAAAAAACTATAACTTGCTCTGTATATTGCACTGATTCAATTTCAATTGCATCCCTTATTCACTGAGTTTATAAATTGGTTGAAACTACACTTACTGTGTATTTAAAAATTAGAATTGTATTTATTCTGTTTTGATGGCAAAAAAACCCCAATGTGCATGATTTAATGTGCAATTTGTTTTTTACATAACACTGTGGGGCTGTAGTTTGAACTCTACATGAACTCATTTGCAGTAATGTTGCTCGATGTGTCTGAAATGAATAAAATAAAAACTGTTTTCCAGCCTGGGAGCCCGCGCGGTGACAGCCAGCGGAGCAGGAGGCACTGGCTCCAGAGTAACCAGCCCCTACTGAGGATGTTTCTGAGCTACTGTAGCCTGCACGGCTCCCATGGTGGAGGGCTCGCCTCTGTACGCATGGAGCTCATATTATTGCTTCAGGAGTCACACCAGGTAATTAAAGCATGCACTGAATTATCTATAGCCATTTATGCACAGAGTGCGACCGTGGCAATTTTCAGTGCCAGCTTTGGTAGCTCTACAGTCTGGCTCTGTGGCTGTTGCCAATCCCAGTCTTACACTATGCCAACTAATTTTTAGGATGTAAGTGGCCTCTCTATTGAGATATTACAGATGTCATTGTTTCATATTTGCAGCCAATACTACTTTATTATAGGGAGATTGCTACCATAATACAACCTGCCCAGATTTTTTCTGTCACTGGGTCTGAGCTTACTTGCCCACACACAAACAAAGTGCACGTATTACTGGTCAAAGGAATACTGTGTGGATTAACTAGAAAATAAACAGTTGTCTTATTATGTGAGTAGGAAATATTTCGTAACCATCAGCTGCATATACAGTACTTGCTCACCAGACAACAGAGTTGCAGTAGTATTTTACTGCACACATGTTCTCTTTGAATGGAAAGATACAGAACAGAAGGGGGGAAAAGTACAAATGAAAGACGAACATGCATCCCCCTGAAAGCCTGTCTTAATGCAACCAGAAATCCCAAGAAACACACTCAACGTATTTCCCGTTCACTGGTGATTGCCAACACACCTCCAGCAATAGGCTGACAGGTTGTGCTGATTCGCCGAGCTCCTGAGGGAGGTCCTGCCTTAGGCTGACTATTAGAAGGTTGAGTCAAATTTAGAGGAGGTAAACAACTGAATGAGCTGACATGGGAACAGTGCTCTTGAATGTTAGCACAGTTGATGGGCACTGGGAGTCCTTTTTGTTTTCCTGCTTTGATTTTGGAAAGAAAGCAGTTCCTTTGGTTCCTGCGCTGGTCCCATAGTTGTCATATTTCTGTATCTGCTGTCAAGGAAATTTGAGTGTTTCTGCCTTTGTTTGGGCTTTAGTCGGTGTGTAGACGTTCTGTTGGAGGAGGTTAGTGACAGTTGCATGTGAACATAGGCATGTGGTAGTCACACATACAATCATGCTGAGAGATCTGGTGCACACACATATGTTCTGCATATTGAATGTACAGTATATGTGTGCACATACACACAAAACAGTTATTCTTTTTCAGTCCTTACCTCCTTTTGTACTCTCTCTCTCTCTCACAGACAAACACTGGCACACACACATCCCTAACTCTCTAAGCATGGGTTACTCACATCACACTGTGGCAGTAAGCTCATCCTGTCTGATTATGACCCAGCAAGAGGCTTGTTGTTGTTTCACAGTTTAAAGTAGCAACCCTGAGTTCTTAGCTCCCTCTGTGAGCTTTCTACTCTCTGAAATAGAAAATGGGAAAGCTTTGCATATATTCTTCTTTTTTAATGTAATGGAGGAAAGTGTCACCAGTTATCATCATGGATACGACCAGATGTAGACAGGTGTTTGAGATTGTAATATGTGTGCATGCATGGATTCAGTGGATACACCTTCATTAATACACTAGAACACATAATGGATGGACACACATTACACAACGTTTCTCTTTGACATCTGCCAACAGGATGACTCCAGCCAATCAGTGGTGACACCCTGTTCCTCACCCGCCTCCATCCCTCTTCTGCTGGCTTGCACGGCCAACGCGAAGACGGTGGTATCCAACCCCATCGTCCACCTGACCAACCTGACTCATGACATCTTACAGACCATCAACGCACTCGACTCTCCTCCTCATCCCGATGTGGTGAACAATAAGGTAATGCACACATGGAAATCCTTTGTTTTATTTCTTGTTGTTTATCCAAAATTCGTTAGATAACGTGAAGCCTCACCAGCCTTGAGTTCAAGATCCAAAGAGAGTCAGTCCGGTTTGCTCTTTGCAGTACACATTCATTTGCACGAAACAGATGGCCATGGCAGAAATTGTCGAGCTGTTTACGGGACAGTTGGCAGAAATCATTTAATTCATGCAATAGAAATTGGATTTAAAGCATAATTCTGGTTATTTTCAATCTGGCCCTTACTTTCTCAGTTTGAGACGTCATGTCGATTGATTCTAATCAAAATTTCATCAGATACTTCACTGTAGAGCTCTGTGTGCCTCTAGTTTGCTAAGTAGGGGATACTGGGGCCTGCAAAACATTCCCATATATGTACCTACTCCTTAATTGCTGTCACCACCAGGAGGTTGACATGAGCAGGACAAATCGGTGGTCCTATTGATCAATTCATGTTTATGGTAAATTTGATATGACATAGACCTGGCATCAGGGTAAACTTAACTTTTTGTCTAGCATTAGATAAATAACATATCTGTTGATATATCTAATAATATATAATATAAAGTTCTTATCTCGATGAGCTTCAGGCAGTGGATAACCAGAGCATCAGACGCAGACAGATGTCATTACAGTGTGTTTTTTATTATATTAAAAAAGATGTTGTTCTGGGTGTTTTGAGTTGGAAAATGCTCCTTGAAACCAGGGGGCACGTTGAACTCTACAGTGAAGTAAATGACAAAAGTTTGATCAGAACCAATCTGTTTGTTGTCAGTCACTAAGAATATAAGGGCCAAGCTGAAAATAACCAAATTATCCTTCAAAGCACAGACTTTGAGGTTTCCTGTTGATGGAAGAGCTATGAAGCTGATTTACAGTTTCATTGCAAGAGGCCAAGGACACTAGGAGACATGTGAAATGATCCATAAAATTTATTATCACTCCCCACTAGCAGTTCAGACACTGTGAAACTGATTTTTAAGCATATAAACACAAGTTTAATGGCTTCAGGCAAGTTGTGGACAAGCAAGGAATCATTTCGGTTGGTTTGGTTTTGATTTTAAAAGTGCACCTCTCAGGCCTTCAGACTAATTCCTGTTTGTTTTATTTTTTTGGCCGTGGCTGCTCTTTCAGATCTATGTGATGCACACGCTGGCTGCGTCCTTGTCTGCCTGTATCTATCAGTGTCTGTGTGATGGACACACTTACAGGTGAGTGTTTCATCAAGCAGGACAGTATTCCTTGAGTTATTGCTTAAATGGCTTGTCTAAAGCAAATTTACCCTTCAACCTGTCTCGCCTTGCAGGGACTTGAAAAGGCTGTTGTAAAGTTCAGTAACATAGAACATAACTCCACGTTGAGCACATCACAAGCCATGCACTGTTTTGAAATCAACCATTTGTGCGCAATTATTTGAGGATGTAATGAAGTAAATATTCACAGGTTTTAGCCGAGACCTTCATAAACACTTTTATGCCGTCTGACTTGAAATGTTTTTTTGTTTTTTGTTTTTTTAGTGTAAGTGTTGTAATATCCACAGCGGAGCATCTTTGGGAGCAAGCCTCTTGAATTCTTTATATATCTTAAAGCGATGTTTAACTTGGATACGTTTTCATTTTCCAGCACATTAACCTTGACACAACTCCATTAGCAGTCAGACCCCAGCTTGAGCTGCCACTGGATTATTTATCTAGAATGCGTAATCTGTTTTTTTTTTTTATTCTTAGTTTTTGTAAACAACAAAAAATGATGTACAGAAAAAGACAACATAAAACAGTTTCATGTTTATATATGTTAGATGTAGGTTTTTCAGACTCATGGGAGCAGAATGATAGGAAATTAAGGGGAAATCACATTGGTAATCAGGGCATACTTCATTTTGAGGGGTTTGTTCATGCACACATGCAGGGATATGCATGCCACAAAATGCATATGTTACACCCAAAGTGAAATATCCTTTTGAAGTTAACAGTGAAGTCTTTGTTCTATTTTGCATGCTTTTAATTGATGAAAGATTTCACCTTTGGACTTCAGCTGTGCTGCTGTGTGAATTTCTGCCACAGTTCTGTCAGATTGCTTGATGTTATACAGGATGCTTTTAACTTATGCTTGACCGGATCACGAACTGTGAAGCCAGAGTGCTGTGACCCCAGAGATAGAATTGCTTGTGACATTGAAAAATATGTCACTGGAAAAGGGAAATGTTTTGAGGCTAGTGGAGTAGGGAGAAAACTCATTCATTATTCTAGCTGAATGACCAAATAGTTACACCTTCTCCTGATTTACTGGCAAATTGGCTGGCTTTGTACAGCATGCTCTTTGCCTGTGGTATTTCAAACCTCAGGGATGTGATTGAATAAGCACTTGGTTTTACATCTCCCTTAGCTGGCATAACATATGCATGCTAACACACATGCACACACACACACAGACACACACACCCTGAGCCATCTATCATGTACTATTGGGAGTTGAGCAGTCTAACTAAATTAGCAAGGCTATTTCTAATTTAACACTGTCTTTGTTATGGTAATTATGATATAAGCTCTCTTGGTGTGTCACCGCAGAGGTTTGATGAAGCTATTCCTCTGCATTTTCCTCTTGAGTGAGCAAGTGAGTGAATGTTTTAGAGGGAATTGGAAGATGTAGGTTGCAGGGGTTCAAAGTTTCTTAACCAAGTTGTCAGCATCCATGTCATGCTCTTTCTCTCTCTGTTTTCACATTTGCCTCTGTTTGATTTATTTGATCATTATGGAAACATGCATGTTAACAAGTCCATCTGCTTAAAGCCTAAAAGCATCAGGGATTACCTGTGCACTCTAGGTGTTGTGTGAGTAGCTAGACAATGTGAATATGGAGGTGGAATTTGTCATAAGAAGGGCAGGAAGCACCAAAGTGACTGTCGATTTCTCCTCTGAATGATATTCCCCTCGACTTTTGAATTCCTTCAGATGTGGAGGCAATTGGTTTTCTGACAGAAGCTTGAAAGGAAACTCATTGATGTTGGAAAGGAACGTAATAGAGTCACTGGTCGGTTGAATATTCTGTATTCCCTGTTAAAAAAAAAAGAAGAAAAAAAAAAAACCTATCCATCCAAGTATCCATTTTCAACTTGTGTATGCTGAAAAAAACCCTTGATGTGAGAACTTGGCTGTGGCACTTCCTTCATCATAAAGTTGTTCTGTATTTCTTCATTACGGCGTGGATAGGCAGCTAACCTGCCGTGCAGCCCATTAGTATTTCATGTCTTGGCATAGCAGAGTTTGACAGTGATGATTCTTTCTATTTTGTATAAAAATCCTTGAGCAATACCAAGAAAGGTTAAAACATTTACAGTTCCTGACATTATATATTTACACTGCCTAAGCCCATTTTAGATTCGTACTTTTTACTGCAGCGTTTCATGTTTAACATGAATGTTTCCCTCTGTGCCTTCATACTGATTGTTTGCACGTGTCTGTTTTGTCTCCCACAGCCACGTGAACCAATTCACAGGCATCGTTTATCAGAGTGTATTGTTGTCTCAGAAGCAGCCAATCAGAACGCTCAGCATGGAGGAGACGGTGCTGCCCAACACTTCTCCTGCACAATGGCCAGGTAAATTAACCAAACCACTTAACCTTTTGTCTCAAAAAAAAAAAAAAAACTGCTGCATTTTTCTCAATATTTATGAAAGAGAGTTTTTTTATTCTTGTATTCAGTTTATGCAAATTACTTAAATGACTTATATCAAGTAGAGTATATCATTTAGCAAGCTCTGTGTCCTATTAACGAGGCTACCATTAGCTTCATTTTTGTGAATCAAATACAAATGGGTTACATTTCAACACAACATAGCTCGATAGGAGACCTGCTGTGTGACCAACACCACACATTCTGTCAAAAGTGCAATGATTTATGGTCCTTGTACTTTTGATGCTTGGCAGCATCAAGACTGTTCTAAACTGCAGTGGCAAGAAATGTCAAATTTGAATGCCAGTTTTGTGCATCACTGTACCAAAATATTAATAAACTTACCTGGGCAGGCTGCCCAAATAAATGTATGGGAAGCCTGCTTAAGATGCATTACAGTAGTGCAATGAGGACCCTGTGCAATGGCATCATCTCTGCATTCAAATTCACAAGCCCCTCTGAGAAGGACTGTAATGTCTGATTATCTTTGTACCAGTCACAGCCCTAATTAAAATGAGGGTCAGGTAAGCAGTTGGGAAATCAAGGTGGGGATGCAGACCAGAGCCCTTCTGCTTTTGGCTAGAGTTAGTGGTTAATCATCCTTTGCCCTGTAAACCAGTGATTCATTTTAGATGCTTGTTATAAAATGTTCAAATTGCTGAATTGCAGATGAGGTCACTGGAGGACCACTTTACCCTGCATAATAGGGGCGTAACGATTTCATACTGAAACTGAAAAATTGTGATTCTGCACTCCTCGGTTCAGTGAGCCATATATGTGGCGACCCGTGATGTATATTTATATTTTCACCACAGTTCTTGCAATGCGAAACTACAGCGAACACATCTGTAATACAGAACTTTCAACTCTGCTTTTGACTGACAATAACTTGAGGCGTAATAACTGACTTCTCAACAAGCAGCATGCAAAGTCATTCTGCTGCTGCGTTGTAAAACCTTTACAAAAACATTAGCAAAAAGCCTGAACATTTTGTGTTGATTGTATATGTTTAGATCAAAAAGGAAGAACTTGAATTCTGAGTCAGTTACATTTTGTCTAGCAAAACCGAACCATGGCCTAAAAACAGAGATAGACACAGAGCTATGAAAAAAGCTGAAGCATTCCACCCCTACTTTGTAACTTCATAAGATCCAAGCTTGTCAATCACTGTAATGAGTGTTTTTCTGCTACTTAGCATACTTACACACCTGTGAAACCGTGATATTTTTTACTCTCCATGCTTCTCACCTCCTACACTCCTCCCTGCCTCCGCCTCTCCCTCACCCCCTCCCCTATCTCCATTGCCTCTGCTTTCCATACCCTCCTTTTCTTTGTCTACCCTCTTCTACAAACACACCCTCACACACCTATCTCTCTTCTCTCCTCTCCCTTCTTCCTTCTCTCCCGCGCTCCCGTTCCTCTCTCCAGGTATTGCCTCTCTGATCCGTCTGTTGAGCTCAGCAGGCGAGGAAAGCCAGCCGGGCTTATCTGTGCTGCTCTGTGAGATCCTGACTGCTGTCTTCCTCAGCTTGTTCGTTCACGGCATGGCCACCCACTCCAGCAATGAGCTGTTCCGCATCGTAGCCCACCCTCTCAACAGCAAGCTGTGGGTGGCGGTGTTCGGAGGAGGGGCCCGGACCCCTGTCATAGAGAAACCCAGCAGCCCAGCAAAATCACCTCCGTCAGGTTGGTAGAGGTTGTTTTTGTCTGTGAGTTGTGGATGGCAGAAGGCGCCTGATGTAAGATTATTGTAACTCCAGTAAATTTGACAGAATGTAGGTAAATTACACCACAGATTTTAATATATATAGAACAGGACTTCAGTATTAGAATATGATGTAATTACCAAAGACATCAGTTCAGAAAAAGTGAGAAAACTTGTGAACTTTGTGTATGGAAATGCATGAGCGGATGTGGACTGTGGTGCCTCGGTCAAATACAGCAATTTAGAAAACATCATGTGTGGTCACTTCCAGCCTCACCAGCCCACGAAGCCTCAGACAGGAAGTCCAGGCGGTTCAGGCTTCTGTCATCACGCAGCGGCTCCAAAGAGGAGGCGGGGCCAGACAGGGAGAGAGAGGGGCCAGCAAGTCCCAGGCCTGTAGTGGAACAGGAAGCCGCCTCTATCTTTAAAGAACGTTTTGTCCATCCTGAACTCAGCATTTGGGACTACTTCATCGCTAAGGTAACACAGGATGAAAGGCATCACATCACCTTATATCATATAATTAAAAGGAGCCTTTTCATGTTCCTTTCCATTCTTTATATTGAATCTGCAAATATGTAATTCATATTAAATTGTGCCTACAATAGCTCAGCTTATTGTGATAATGTTTAATCTTCTGCTCTGCCTTGTATAATTATTATTGTCCCAGTTTATAACCCGTGGAAACTTGTAAATAAACTTGTAATTGAAAATCTTCTAATTAAACTGTGTGTACTGTTGCAGTCATCAAAAGACAAGCTGGCTGGCAACAAAATAATGACAGTTAATTTGATTGTTTTAGCTAGCATTTAAATACCGTTTTAAACTATTAGCCAGCTAGTGTAACCATACAGCTGAAAAATCACACGAGGCACTTTCACCGTGTCTGCAAGCTCACTCTTCCTTCATTGTTGTGCTGTTTTTTTTTTTTTCTACACATCCTGTGTTTTTTAGCCGAGCCTGCCACCATCAGAAAACAAAGTGGAATATGACTCAGAGGAGAGCCAGGACAGTCAGGAGGAAGATGAAGATGACGATGACTATGGAGATGTGTTTGACCACAACTCTGGACTAACAGAGCATTCTAACCACAATTCATACAGGTACACAAGCTCTTTGAATGACACAGGTGACTGTAAACCCTGAAAAATTGGCCTCACGAACTCAGCAAGTAGATGCTGAAGGGGTAAATTATAGCAGTCAGAGTCAATACACTATGCAGGATTGTCTACTAAATTGAATGCATTCAATGCATGGGAGTGTCTGGTTCCAGGGAGCAAACCCTCCATTCAAATCAGTTGACTCTGATTAAATAGTTACATTGGCTTCCCCTGTCTTTTCAGTTGGTGTTTGATGCGTCTGGCGATGGTCCAGCTGGTGCTAGGCAACCTCAAGTCCTTCTACCCAATGGCAGGGCATGATCTATTAGGTAAACACTAAAATACACAACACACTACCCCTGACACACTAATGCACAGTACTTAGACAAGTGCTGCCACATTTTTCATCCTGTTTTAACTGATGTTATGGTTTTCTCCCTCTCTTTTATGTGCGCCTGCCTCTGCTCACCCAGATCTGCCCGTTGGCTCTCCTCTGTGCCACGCGGTGCTGAAGACACTGCAGCGCTGGGAGCAGGTGCTACAGAAGAGGCTGGAGATCTTCGGAGGTCCTCCTTCAAAGTACATCTCCACACACCCCCAGGATGAAACATCCACCCCTGGCCCTGCTCTCCTCAGACACAAGGCTCTGTTTGAACCATCCAATACTCCATTCAGGTAACGCCCTGGGCTGACGTCTGCTCGCATTACAGCCAACCAGGAATCAAAATCTTAAAGATAAGGGGGAAAAAATCACTGCTAGAGAAGTGTCGTTGAATCCATTCTGCAGAGGATTAATGCTGAAATATTTATCATTACTACAAGAAAGCAGAAGTTTTAAATTCCATTTTGAATTGGTTAAATTCAAAATAAGTCAACCCAAGATGTTAGTTTGTACATTTTAGTTCCTACAGTGTCCATGGAGGCATCCTTGTTTTTTTGCATGGCCAAAGCAGTGGTTTTGTGCTTTACAAAATCGCATCAAGCCTTCAGATGTACCATTCAGCTTTTAAACATGACTTAATGTCAACATAATGCAGTGCATTTGATTTCAACTTGCCTTCAGCACCAGATGTGCAGAGCCTTTACAACACACTCCTACCAGCAGAATAAAAACTGCTCCTCAGGATCTCTCCGGATTCAAGGGTCTATCCTTAAGCAGCGGTGACCTGCTGTAGCTTTCCACAAAGCTCTTCCACTGGGATTTACTGTTCTTGGATGAACATCAGTTGTGTGCATTTGATGTATTTTGCCCAAAGCACCAGATATGTGGAGTTTTCAGATCAGGACCAATGGCACAAATCATTGTTGAATAGGGAAATTTTGTGAGCACAGTTCATTGTGCTTCACTGAGCTGATATAACTGCTTTAATGAGCATGAGTGTTAACATGCAGGAGTTTTTCTGTCCTTCCAGGTCTAACCACCATTCGGCTCTGCCGGTGAAGCGTCTGTGGCAGTTTCTGGTCAAGCAGGAGGAAATCCAGGAGACTTTCATTAGAAATATCTTTACTAAGAAACGTGAACAGAATGAGGTACAGGGTTTTACACCACACTGCCCCGCTGCATGAACTCTCTCTGTCCTGCACAGCTGTAGAGCTCTCTTGCACATTGCACTACTTGTCACTGAATAACAAATTTAACTATTTTGTAATGTTAAAATCCACTGTGCATCTTTGTATCCACCCCCAAGCAAACTGTGTCATCATTGCTCCTAAATCCCTGTTGGCGCATTTGTGCTTTTTCGTTCCGCATGCCAACCACATGTATTCATACCCTCTCTAGTTGCAAGACAAAGCTTTCGTTTGGTCAAATAATTCTATTAATTCAGCCTGGTTGATTAACAGCCCAATAATACAGCATCTGCGTGTGTTTGACTGCATGGTTCATCACTGGTTATTGTTTTGTGTGTTTGTGTTTTATGATTTGTGTGTGTGTGTATGTGTGTGTGTCTGCCCTGTGTGTTGTGCTGCTTCCCCAATAATCAAAGTCGGTTGAGGACCAGACTGACAAAATGAAATGTTCAGGGATGGACGAGGCAGGAAACAATCAGGTACTGCTGCTTTGCATCAATTATAGCTTCTGGTGGTGGGATGGGAAGGACATTGTGGTGGTAGATGTGGGAAAGGGAAGTGGGGGTTTAAATCCTGACAAATGAATGACTGACAAGTAAAACCATGCTGTTTTCTGATTTGTAATGTCTCAGTTAAGTATAACATTTAGCATCTCACTGGCATCTCTAAATGGCATGTAATTAAATATAATTTTACAGATCACAGCCTGCAACAGAAAAACAGCATTGTTTTATTTTGGAATTGTTTCAATATGTTCACAAAAATGTGTGATGCTTTTATTATTGAAAAAATCCTTTTATTTTGTATTGAATAACTAAACAAATGGGTATTCTGCATATTTTTTTTCCTTTATGAGGTCTGCGTTACCTACAGTAGGGTAGATGGGGGACGTTTAGGGGAACATATCCAATATGTGCCTCGTATTCGCCCTATAGAATAGTCGACAAAGCAAGACTTATATAATCTGAGAGACATTAAAATTGTATTTTTGACAGATTCGTGTGTGTTCTGAGCTATGAACGATGTATATTCACGTTAGCCTTGGCTATAAATCTTAGATATAGCTGTTTGAATATTCTTGAGGCAGAATTATAAATCTTACATTGCACTGTACATTGATGCTTCATAGAGGTTTGCTAATCTTCTAGTTCTCTCTGTGCAAGCTACCACATTGTAGCTACTCTGTTTGGCTCAGCGTTAATTAACCCAGTCTCTCGGAGGATATGCTATGAAGCTGAATAGCTTCTGATTAATGGGACCAACACTGTCGCAGTGAATCCGCATCCCACCGGGATTATGTGCTCTGCGAAAATGGCAAACCACCATATTTAGATTTCTATAAGTCGAGTATTACTTTATTCCATCTGACAGACAAAGACGTGGTCTTTTCCCCTTGGATAAGCGCAATAAAGACTTAATTCAATCTCATGCTTCAAGGACGCCTGCCTCATTTTAAATAACTTTTGCGTCAAATTATAACCTCTCTATACAATATGCAGCACTGAGGCCTATTCCACGACTGCATGCATCCCATAGGAATGCTCCTGTACAGTTTCTGCTCGCTGCTGAAGGATCGTTTGTGGTTGTGCTAACTAACGGCACTAACCAAGTCATGTTGGTTGCTGTAGTGTAGCAGTGTGGTCTGATGCATTACACATGTCCTTTTCTAACCCCCCAGGCAAGACACATACATAAACACACAGTAAATACATCAATACACATATTACTATATGTAATGGGTGCTATAAGCAGAGTGTTGCAAAGAGCAGACCTTGAAATGTAGCCCTGTAAAAAGATGTGTTCTTTACATTATTATTATTCATTCATCGCCTCATCCTGTACATCCTGTCAGGTCGTTGTCTCTGTAGATTAAGGCAGGGGGAAATGTATCTCAGGTCAGGCCTATAATTTGTCTGCAGAAGTGATTACCTAGGTTTCATCTGTAATAATTGCTTAAACCTCATGGTGGTGTGATCCGCTCTGCAGATTGAGGCAGATCTGGGCTACCCTGGCGGAAAGGCACGCATCATCCACAAGGAATCTGACATCATCACAGCCTTCGCCATCAACAAGGTACAGCTCCCGTTATGCAGATCTTAATGATCATGATGCAGACTTCCATGTCGTCATGTTGTCATCCTCCAATATGATGCAATTTGTTGTATTTTTATAACTGATCAATAATCCGGTTGTGCAATATTCTCTAGACTTGTATATATTTCTATTTCTTGTTCTTGCTTTTCTCTATTATTGACTTTGAGGTCTTCTCATTGGTGCAGTTGGTCAGGGTCCAACAGAGAACCATATGTATGTTGTTTACATAAAAGACCTGCTTCTTAAATTTCCATATACATACACTGACCTTCAGGAGAAAACCACCACATCTGGTTGCCTGGGAAACCCTTAACCCAAACTCATTTGAATTAATTGCATGCCGTGCAATTAGGCATATGTGTTCTTAATCTTTTTCATCTTCTTCTTCTTTGTCCTTTGTCTTGATCGTCATCTTATTATTCTTATTCGTCCTCCTCTCCTTCTTTTTCTTCTTCTTTTCATTGCAATTATCCTGGATGTCAATGGTGACCTTTAATTAACCAGCTTCTAAATAACTCCTTTAGAGGCTTTTGAAACCTGTCACACTGAATATTCAGACCTGTGTATTGATGTGTTTGGATGGCGTCTATCCAAAAATATTTGTTGGTGCTCAAAAAGATTATGCCATATTATTCAAATTCAGCGGCCTACTCAGCTCAAAAACTGATGTCACCGTGTTCCCCTTTCTGCTAAATAGGTTAGGTGAGCCATTCCACCTAAGGCAGTGGTTATGCAAACAGGTCAAATACATGAGTACCAGAGGAGCGTAGTGATTACTAGAATACATGGTAGCAAAAAGAAACCCTTTATTGTACTTGTAATGTCATATAATCTTAAGTGGTAATTTATCATCAGCCATTTCCTGTGAAAGTCCCCTCACACCTGCAAATCTCACCTTGAGAGATGTTCTTTTTGGCAAATTTTTTAAAGTTCTAAATCCCGACGCTTTATCCCCGCTGAGCAGAGTAACAGTGCCGTCTCCCCCTTTTGATGCTGTTAAACTGGATTTGTCCTTGTTTGATAAAGGAAGAGGTTCACACAGTGATGCTCTTGGTTGGATGTTCGTGTTTTATTTTAAAGAAAGAAGCGGTGCTGGCCTCTTTCAGCTCCCTCACCAGTGATCAAAGGAAAGTGCTCCTCGGGTCATCATTAAACGCAGAGAGCTGGATAGTGCTGTGACCCCAGGCTAAATGGAGGATGAGAATCTGTTTTGTTCCCCTTCCTCTCACTCTTGTAGTCCTTTTAACTTGCCCAACTTTATGAAATTGTTTCTCTCATTCCACATGTATGTCTGACCCTCGTTTGTTTCTCTTGTTCTCTCCTCATCTCTCTCGGTTTCCTCCCTCCTCCTCCTCCACCCTCTTCCTCCTCCTCTGTTTCCCAGGCAAATCGTAATTGTTTAGTCATGGCTTCCACTCATGACATTCAGGAGCTGGACGTGTCATCCATCTTGGCCACACAGATCTTGACATGGATCGATGATGATGAGGCCGAAGCCAAAGGGTAAGAGAGCAGGCGGGTGTGCATGTGTATGTCTATGTGTGTGCATGTGTATGTGTGTGTGTGTGCATGTGTGTGCATGCATGGCTGCTGAGGCCACAGGGTGAAAGAACACTTCTGATGACCTTATCAACATGACACCCCACATTCAAAGCATCAACTCACCTTTTCAACTTTACACCCTTAGAGCTGCAGTGTGTGTGTGTGTGTGTGTGTGGGATTAGTGGTAGTTTGGATTGGTAGGTGGTGTAGTGCATTTGCATTAAGTGTTTCTATCTGTGTGTGCCAGTCAGTGTTAGAGGTAATAACTTACGTAACTTAACGAGTTGCATAATATTATCATTTGCCTGAGTAATGTAGTAGAGTAATGAGTAAAATAATGTAATATTAATATAACGGTTGATAGACGAGTGTTTCAAGAAGCTTCTGTTAATGAGATCTTGCACAGGTGAAGTACTCCTGACTCTGAGGATTAGAAAGTGGCACGATTATTCATCCTTAAAAAATTAAGGTTGGCTACAATGAGATTCGTTCCTGTTTATTATTTCTGAGCACCGCAGCCTCTTCTAACTAACTGCAAGGCTTTTGGCTGAAGTGACAGTCAGTGTTATTTGTTAATTTGTTGTTATTGTTTTAACAAGCAGCTCTCAAATTAATTTAGCCTGCGCGTCAATGTTTTGTTTTGTTTTTCCACTGTGAGCTTGTAGGATTTGTCGGTTTGTTTGTTTGTTAATATATTTTGAAATCATTATATGGACTTGTGTTTTTACAAGATTTGTTGGCATAACTCAGCCTCTGTGAAGTAATAAAGTCACATCACAAGTGAATATATAGAGTTACTATCTAAGGAAAGTAATAATCTAACTTCATCACATTAATGAAGAGTAATAATACTGCATTTGAGAGTAACTTCCTCACCACTGTTGGCAGTACGTGTTTGATGGCTGATTCTGCTGCTGAAGAGACAGATTATGATGTGTGGAAGCTGAATGATCTTCTATCTGCATTTGTCCTTGTCCTTGTCCTACATACTGAGTCATCGTTTCAACCACACATGCATGCAGTGCCAACAATAGAGCAGGTGCCTTGTTAACAAGGTAACAAGGCTCTTGGCAACATCTTGATGAATGGACTTATTTCTCTTACCAGGAGATGGATAATGGTACCTTGTTTATTGAAATGCTCATTAAGCGTCCCGTGTTGTTTTTCTCATGACAGCTGTTATGGCGATCTTTGTCAGGAGATAAAATTCAAACGCTGGAGATGAAACTGTAATTAAAGGTTCCCTCCCCACTGAACAATTGTGTAACCGTCATTAAGACATTTTTTTCTGTCTCTCTCTTTAGTGGTAGTGATGATTTCCTGGTGGTCCATGCGCGCGATGACTTTGCCGCCCTGCATGGCACCACGCCCTACACCCACAGCAGCCCCGGCACGCCCATCAACATGCCATGGCTCGGAGGCCTGCAGACAGGCAGGGGTGCATCCGTGGTGAGCCTCTCTCTTTCCATTAGCCTCCATCACCGAAACAACACATCACTTCAAACGGTTTCAGCTACTTGTGATATTTCAGTTACTTTCAGAATTGAAAGATTTCTGGACATCCCATTTACGTTTGGTGACAACGCCTTTCCCCCGCCCCTCCCCTCCCTCCTGATTTATTGTGTTATTATCCTGATCACTCGCCTGTCTCGGATTATGTTTGCACAGATAGCGAACGCTGCCAACGTCTTAGCATGCTTGATCTTTACAGCTTTTTCAGAATTAACTGACCTTGTCTGTTGCTCTGCAGCCACTCGGGGTGTCTCAAAAGTCCCAACCTCAGACCTGCTTTGTAACTCAAAGCAAAATCCTCAGTGCGGCTGAAAGGGTTTTAATTAATAATTCATTTTTGTCTGGGCTCAGTTTGCCCAAAGCATCATGGCTCAAACATAAGCTTCCCTCATTGACTTACAAAGGAACTAAGATGTTTTTCGTTGCTACAGCGCTTGTGAGACACTAGGCCAAATCTCCTTGCATATTCGTTTTTTTTTTTTTTTTTTTTTGTCAGAGGTTGGAAAGGCACTTTGATGTAGCTGACTGTAGCTGACAACTAGGAGTCAGCACTGGGGAATTTGAATGGGTTCTGATGGCAGCAAAGCCTTTTTGAGCGAGCCATTGTGAGTCATGTTTTCTGATATCATCCATCCGCATCATTGGCCTTGATGAGCAGACTGGACACACCAAGAGCAGCATCCTAATTATTAACCATCTCATTAGACGTAATGCTCAAACTTTGAACAAAATGCAATTGGACACGACGATAAATCAAATCCTTCCTCGGTAGCTGTCGCTGTTATTCTGCTTTGCGAGGCTACTGATCTTGATTCAGGACGACAAATGGTAACTGAGCTGTAATTTGTGCTGTTATTAATTAAGAATCTATCACTGAATATCTATACACTGAACCGTTAACGTGATGACGCACATTAGAGTTGTTTTTCTGAATCCTGAATCCATCGGAGTGGATTAAAGTAGTGCAGTTTAAGTTATTACTACTACTGACAGCAGCAATACTCCTGTATGTTTTTTGAGAGTCACTGCTTGCCAAAATCGAATCCTACATTGTTTTCTAAAAAAGTAGCCTCACTTAATACCCTCGTCTTCCTCCTCCTCACTTTCTTCTCCCAGCTGATCAAGAGGAATATCAACAATGTGAGAAGGATGACCTCTCATCCCACACTGCCTTACTGTAAGTAGCTTTGTGATGACTGTCAGTACGCTTTAAGAATAACTACCTTTGAAGGTTGTATCTACACATCATATTTCCCATGTTAACACAGCCTTGAGGGGAGGATTACATCAGCCACAGAAAGTTTCTCTTATCTAGATGCTTAGCAAAGTTAGAGAAGTTTGTTTTTTTTTTCCTTGTGGTCTCAGTGCTGCTGTTGATTTAGAAAAGGCTGAGTGAGCCCTCCTTGTTATAGCCATGTGTTTTCCACTAAAACTGGAGAGCGGGAACTCAGTGGTGAGCTGTTTGGGTGGAATCATTCCCAGCAGGTCATATTAAAGTCTGCTGAAATGTCTGTGAATCACAAATTTCTTCTATCAATAATATAGTGGAGGATTTGATGATGAAATGCCAGAATGCCATGTCGGGACCGGAGCTGCCAATAGGATGCTCTGGAGGGAGAGTGGCACCAATGTAACCTTTATCTTTCTTTTTCTTTTTTTTGTTTTTTCTGTCTTTTTGCAGACTTGACGGGAGCGCAGGACGGCAGCGTGAGGATGTTTGAGTGGGGTCACTCCCAGCAGATCATCTGCTTCAGGAGCCCAGGGAACTCCAGAGTCACCAGAATACGATTCAACCATCAGGGAAACAAGGTTACAAAGCTGCACACACACACACACACACACCAACACACACGGACAGAGTTTGACTGATTTGAACAGTTAACTACCAGCATACACATGTCACACTATATTTAGGGCTGCAACATGACTGAGTTGTGCTGCGAGCCTGTCAGATTCAGCAGCGTTTTCACACTTTTCTCTCACAGCTCTGCCATTCAGGCACAAACCGCAGCAGAGAGTTTTGCTTCAGCACACATCAGCCCTCAACTGAGTGATTCCGCCGCCCTGAACTCAGGCATTTGCCTCAAGCTAATAATTTTCTCAGACAGTGCCTCTCCTGTGCTCGTAATGCCTTATCAGTCCGTCCTGGGCAAAAGGGTGGAATAGCCTTAAAATACTGGAAAGAGAGGACATGAGGAGCACTCGATGCCAGTTATGTAAGAGTTGCTTTTGAAGCTGCGAAAGTGTCTGGGAAGATAAATCAAGCGCACCACAAGTCAGTCAAAAGCAGTGATGGTTCTCAGTGGGGTGCTCTTCCTGTGCAAATGATTTTCAGGCCGGGCAAAATAGTCGAATATTCTTTAGCGTTGTGAAAACAAATCCTTATGTAAGTGATGTTTGCACTACTTCAGAGGCTGTTTTGAAGTGTCAAGCAAAATGAATCCGACATTTTCAAACTTGTTCTCAGCCAAGTCTAATACCTGTACCTCTGGTTGTGTTCATTAGTTTGGTATTGTAGACGCTGATGGAGGGCTGAGTCTCTGGCAAACCAACACGAGTGGGAATGCACCCAAACCTTATCTGGTAAGAAACCTGCAGGGTTCACTGATATATTACTCTTCCTCTTTCCCTCCATGTTTCCCTTATTTCTATATATCATCTCTCTCTCTTTCTTCCCTCTTCAGTGTCCTCTTGCTTTCTTTCTTCTTGTTTACTTTGATCTTGTGTGTCTCTGTATTACTGTCACTCTAACTGAGGGTCCTTCCTCTGTTTCTCTGTGCCAGACGCTGCAGTGCCACAACAAGACGGCTCACGACTTCGTCTTCGTGGGCTCCTCCTCCCTCATTGCCACCGCAGGCCTTTCGACAGACAACAGGTACGGGGGAACGGAGGGGGAGAATTTCATCTCCCGTCGTCTGCCCAAGCGCTGAATTCCATGTTATGAATTTCTAATTAAACACTGACCTTCTTTCCGTTCGGCCCCGCTGCACCGCGACCGGCCAGGATAATGACATGTTGTTAAATCGAAGCATTGGCTGAATTTTTTTTTTTTTTTTGTCTCCGCAGGAATGTGTGTCTGTGGGACACTCTGGTGACTCCGATGAACAGCCTCGTGCACGGTGAGACACGGCGCTACATCCAACGAGAGGGGAAAAAAAGGATTTGGCTTTTGTAATAATCTCTATGACAAATCAACCGATGTGTCGATAACATCTCAAATTTCCCCCTCTCCCCTCTCTCCTCTGTCTCATTTCCTTCTTATTCATCTTCTCTGTCTACACTCAATATTTCTTCTCTGTTCCCTCTCCTCTTCTGCCCTCCCCCACGCTGTTCATTCCTCTCCTCTCCCCGCTTAACCTCATTCCTTCTCTTTTACTCCTTCACCTCTCCTCCCTCCCCCTTTCTCTTTGCCCTTCACCCCCCCTTTGTCCATCACCCTTCTCCCTCCTTAGCCTTCTGCTGCCACGAGTCGGGCGCCACGGTGCTCACGCTGGCCCCCAGGCAGCAGCTGCTTATCACAGGCGGGAGGAAAGGCTGGATCAGCGTCCTGGAGCTGCCCCACAGGCACCAGCGCCAGAGCTTCCAGGCCCACGACTCGCCGGTCAAAGCGCTGGCCGTTGATCCCACCGAGGGCTGCTTTATCAGCGGCTCTGCTGAGGGCAATATAAAGGTATGCTGACTGATCTCTTTTCACACTGACCTAAAATCCCACCGCCATCCGGAACATTAGCTCCGTTTCAAAGGCCCAGCCCAGCGTTTTAGTCCTGCGTTCTGAACCCTGTAACGATCCTGGGTAATTATCGGCATCAGCTCTGATCAGCAGAAGTGTAATTAATTTATGAGCCACTTAAGGGTCAGCGGTACAGAACGTGCTCTACATTTTGGGTAGAATATTACGCTGAGGTCCTAACCTTAGTGTAACTTGAGGCTAATATGATAAATTACCATTAAACCCACCATGTTTTGGATTAAATTATGTTCATAGTGCAGTTATAATCAAAGACGATTGTTGCAGAACATCGGAGAGAATCCTGTATTTCAATCAGGTTGGAAGATTGTGACAGTTAACCTGGAGATGAAATGATGAACGTGTCAGTTTTTTTTTTTTTTTTTTGTGGGAGGTCCAAT
>OMLF01027696.1:74917-97818 GCA_900302615.1 Holocentrus rufus
TCGGCCGATAACCGTGCCTACATGGCCGATTAAAAAAAACTTGAGCTATTTCTCTTGTGTCAATCCTGCAAGTGTCAAGTGATTTTAAAAAATATATATATCAAGATTTTTATTTTCGATTAATTTTATGTTTGATGTATTGTTGATTTAAAATAATAAGAATGCAGATCAACTAAAGAAAAGTAGATCAATTTTTTGTGTCTCAATTGTTACATTTTATGACATGCAATAAAAGGAAAACACATTTCGGCATTATATCAACAACCCTGCTCTCTAAATATCACCATCAGGATCGGCCATTGTATAAAACTTATATCGGTTGAACACTAGCCTCAAACTCTGCATTCACACTGCAAAAAAAAACTGTATTGTGTGTGAGAGGCTCAGACTGCATGTAGTGGTCTCATGCAGCTTTAATGTTTAGAGCAGGAATTTATTCTTCTCTGATTTGGAATGGGCTTCCACAGCAGCACATCTGGGGTTTTTTATTAATGAGATAACTGGGTAATTATGTGGCATTAATCAAAAATAAACAGGGGAAAAAAAATCACTTCAGAGCAGAGTGGTAGGGGCACAAGGAGGCGTGGAAATGTAGTTTAGCTGGTGATGATCAATAACTGCAAAGAAAAATGTATTTGTGGCAAAATTTCTCTGCTGACAAGAATGCTGACTCTCTGCACATCGACCAAGTTTCCCTGGTCGATTAGCTCTGGCTGTAAGATGTGGAGTTGTGTTACTCACAGTGCGAACCCTCAGTAAGAGCGGCTACATAAAAAGGATGTAAGGATCAACTCATCTCAGACAAGTGTTAAGGATCCTGACCCGGACTCTAACCGGTTTAAGTGATCAGTACTTATATTCTAAGATCCAATAATTTACCTGCTGATCCTTGATTTCACCCTTCGTTTGCTCTCACTTTCCCTACTTGCTTAAAAGTAGCGTATAAATATATCCACCCAGGTAATACGACCCATGAAAGCCTCTGTGGATTAAGCCAAAAACAGAGGAAGAGAGCTGAGAGGAGAGAACAGAGGAGCAGAAACAGAGCGCGAGTGGGAAGGAAGACCACATCCACTAATTACCGTCACTCAGCGGCGAGCAGTTACAGAACAGAGGCAGCAACAAGTCTCTGTAATAAGCTACAAATGAGGAGGCACTACAAAGTCATGCTAATGAAGCTAGCTGGCGCCCTGTGGGACCGCCACCCCCGTTCAGCTAATGCTAACACCGCGGCCCCTCTCTTCGATTGTACATCTGAGAGCGCGGGGCGGCGTGGAGGAGGCGGAGAGAGATAACAATCAACATTTGCCACCCTCTTGTTTGCACATGACCTTAAGGCAACAACACTCATCTTGTTCATAATAACACACGGTGGATTCGCTTTCATTTCTTTTGTCCTCTTTATGCATTTGATGCTCGACGTTATCCCGTCTTCTCGTTAGCTTGCTCTCACAGGTAGGAACAGAGCGTCTGCAGTGAAGTCAAAGTGCGATTTTATTTGAAGTGTTGCATGACTACATTTAATTCTACATGCTGGAGCTGGATGTGAATGTTAATATACAACTTTACTTCTTTGTTGTCCCACTTCATGAGATTTATCCATCAATATGTTAATCAGTGTCACACAACATTGAAAGAGTTGCCAACCACCCCTTATAATACAGAATAGTCCAATAATAAAGATGCTTGTTGAATGAGTTAGTATGCAATCTTGTTTATTGCACGCTTTTTTATACGAGGGTGAGAAAAGCACAACTGCAAATCATGAGGATTGTAGTTTCACTGCCTGAAATGACACAAAATAGAGCAAGTGCATTTATGTTTTTTAAGTACTCTGGGTGCATGCATGATTAAAGTGAGTGAAACGACACTGATGTCAAAAACTCCACCTGTAACACTGAAAGGCTCTAACACCGACCTGCTAAATAAAATATTTAGTTGTGTTAACTTTGCCTCTACAGCTTAAAAAAAAAATCACTGAGCGGCTGCTTGGTCTGAGAGTGTGCAGGGCACAGGGACGCAACACTTTGAGAATTTGATGGTACATTTATAGAGTGAGGATAAATCATGGTTTCACGCTTTTATGATCATTAAGCGGTGATTCATTTTTATTACACCAAAGATGAAGAAAATCCAAAGAGCTTTTTATAATTAAAAAGTTTCAGTGTATTTTCATTTCTTTTGGTCCTGAAAAAACAAAGTCATCTATGTTGAAAACACATTCAAATAAAGAGGAGAGAAAAATACATTTTGTCTTTAGAATGAACACTGGGTGAGTTTGGAGACAATACAACAACAGTCTTTTAAAAACAAAAAAAAACAGCACTTTGGACTTGCAGTGTAACAGATTTTTCTTTTACACTTTCATACTTTAGTCTTATACAGACTGCACTTTTCCCCCAATTCATTCTCCATGAAGCAGCTCCAGATGTTACGTCTCGATAACAAAATAGGTCTTAGTTGTCTGGAAAATGTGATTGTTAAGAGCACCCAGGGGGGCTGTGTGGGGAAAAGGGGCCGTTTTCTGGTTCAGAACTGATAACACTACTGTAGAATAAAAAAATGGAGGGGTTTAAATAGTCAAACATTCTCTAAGTCTACAAAATGAATAACCTCTTAATTACCCCTTCATTGTTCATCGTCTACAGAGCAGTTCCAGATTTTATGCTAATAAAATCACAGCTTCAAGCCGTAGCTCTCTCTGAGAGAGACAAAAGGAACAGCATGAATTCTTAAAATTAGCGATTTCCGTTTTAAGTCAAACTCTATGTAATAAAATAAGTTGTAGATCAGCAGACTATATCAATTATTTAACTTGGCATCCCTGCTTGGTGGTGTGGGGTGTACATGCAACTGTGTGTGTGTATGCACGCTCACATGTGTTACTGACCTTGTATGGTACTGGGGTTGGTGGCATCTGTAAAATCACAGATGTTGTCCCAGTGGTCCCTGACAGCCTCCGGAGTCATACTCTGGTTTTTCCGTCTCACAATGTGGCCCTGAGAACGCTCCCAGCGCACTGCACACACCGACACACACACGCATAAAGAGGTCACTGAATATTGTAAACCATATACATCCTCATGCACCAGGGGCTACTGAATACCACAGATGAGTACATACACTACCCAAGGAAAAAATAATAATAAAACACAGTACTCACATTTTCCAACCCAGCCGGCCCCAACCTGAAAGAAGATGAAACATCAGAGAGAGAGACAGAGAGAAGAAATCACACAGGAAATATATATAAAAAAAAAAAAAAAATAGTGGCTTTGTTTGTGGACACTGAACGTGTGAGTGGCACTTTGCTGTTCTCAAAGACATTAGGGGGGAAAAAAAAAAGACACAAAGCTACAGGCAACTGAATGGGGGCGGCACATTACTGTGTTTACTGACAAAGAAAGAAAAGGCTTTTATTTGTTTCTACACACCTCAAATAGTCCTCCGTTTTCTTGGCACTGTTCATGACAGAGCCAGAGGACCAGGGGAGCGACGTACTCTGCCTTCAACGTCTCCAACAAGTCTACAGAAAAACAAAATGTGTCATGTTAATAATCATTGTGGGGGTCGTTACTAGAAAAAATTATAATAAATTACTTTTAACAGTAATGAATTACTTCTTACTCTCCACAAAAGGTTAGTTATAGCACTCAATACATTGCTTTTGCATTACACCCTAAGGCCATTGTGCTTGGCTTATTTGCATTCATTGGGCCAATTAAACATTGGAGAACCAAGCCCACATTACAAGCAGAAAATCTGGGCAAACAGTGAATGTGATTATATTTGTCAAATTATTTTATATGCTATACAACAATTTCTGATGTTACAATATTACTTTGAAATAAATTTCTAAATATGTGGGAATAAACTCATGATAATTAGTCAGCTTTAAATTATGTGTAGTCTGAGTGGTATATGATGTAGAAACATCCCTGTGAATAAATAAATATATTTAGAGGGATATTATATTAATATATATTTCACACATATGAAGCATGAAATTGATGTGAGAACATCGACGCCTGTTGGTCGTCTATTTAATATGAAATGTATGGGTATGCAAAACAGTGATAAAACAACAGGCACTCTGCTTAATTGCAGACAGCAATGTTTTAGTTGGATCAGTGTTTTTTTAATTAAGTCTGGGTCACTGAAGGCTTGCTGACATATGGAGGCATGTCATTTACTCAGAATGAGAGGCCCTCCTGTGATAGTTGGCATGGCGCAGCGTGACAGATGCCACCATAGACCAACAAGGCGGGGCAACTAAAGCTGTATTTTCATTAGTCACTAAACGCTGCTACCCAGAGCTGCAGTTAGAGCGCATGCACGTCTTCATGAGGCACACGCATTTTCATAATCTTGACACCTCGATGTTGTCGTGTGAAAACCTCCTAACCAGTTTTGTTGATTTTCATGTTTTCGCTTCAGTTCAAACACTACCCTTGTGCACTGAGAGAATCCTCCAGCCTCTTGATTCCTGAAACCCTTTCAAAACCCCGAGGACAATGCCAAAAATGTTTTTCAGCTCCGGAAATCTTGATATGTTGGAGATAAAAGGTTTTCACTTGCTTGTGATATGTCAAATGATTATTTCATGAACAACATATAACAGCTGATGTTTTTGAGCTTTTTTTGTGTGTAATACACTGTGATGGCTTTCATCCTTCACGGTGCTACATATTCAGTATGTCTTTTATATAAACATAAAAGTTTCATTTATAGTCAAATAAGCTGCCAGTTTAAATCAAAGGCTGTCAGCTTAAATCAAAGGCTGACACTTTAAAACTTTTAGAGCACTAAAAGGTTGAACTATTTCATCATGGCTGCTGCTGGAACAACAACAAAAAAAATCTTTAATATTAGATGACAAATCTGCATATCAAGCAGAAGTGCTGTTACCTCACATTTTGCATATCAACATTACACAGGTATTATATCACACAGCATCACAAAAGAAAAAGCCGTGGTTGCAATCCATGTCCAAAATATATGTGAATATGAACAGTGTGGATATGTAGCACCACACCACAGTAATGCTGGACAACAACGGCAATAAAGGGTTAATTTTGCTCCTGAATAGAAGATGCATAAATCAGTCAGCTTTCATTTAAAACACTTTTTTACTGTAAGATTAAAATGTAAAAAAAAAAAAAGTAACAAAACAGAGAGGAAGCCAGAGTGATTTCATTTTTTTTTTTCTTCAGTCTCATTTTTCAATGCTACAACAACACGAGGCAACAAAAACCCATTGTTCTGCTTCTTTGGACGGCACTGAATGCACCAGAAAGCTGGCAGCCTGCAAAGCCAGCAAGAAATAAGGAAGAGTGTAAAATGATCAAATGTGCTATTGTAACTGAAATGCTGTGATAACTATTCAGTCACAGCTACTTAAAGACACGTTCAGCTGCAGCGTCAGTGTTGTTGTGTTGGAAGGACGTGTTTTAATCGTTAGAATCAACTGTTTATGCTGTGTGTGTGTGTGTGTAATGGACAACAGCAATCCCTGCTATTTGAAGCTATGTAAACCTCTCGAGTAAATGAATTTTTTAGCACAATCAATCCTCATGATGGAAAAAAAGAAGGCCAGAATAACCAATTATACACTAAGAATGAGAGGAACTCGGATGCAGCCTTTACCACAAGGTAAAGCATTCTCAAGCATTGAGATCGTTATCGCTCTCGCTTTATGAACCAGCACTACACTTTTACGCATTATACAGGCCCACTGCACGCATTTCGATCTGCTGTGCGTCTGGCTCACCTGGGGGCATGACGGTCTCTGTGAGTCGAGAGCCGGCCGTGGGAGCGATGGTGTTGCAGTGGATGTTGTACTTCTTTCCCTCGATGGCCAAAGTGTTGGCCAGGCCAACCAGGCCCAGCTTGGCGGCGCTGTAGTTGGCCTGGCCGAAGTTACCGTAGATGCCCGCCGCCGACGCCGTCATGATGATTCTGGGCAGAAGACATGGCAGGGCAACGAGTCAGCATTTAATGCAGAGTGAGAGCCATTGCAATGCAGTAATGGATGTCACGGAGGGCCCACACACACATATCGAACCATTCATTTTCCATACCCACTTATTCAGGATAACGTGGGTGTTATTATGAATACCAATGTGATTCTAAGGCAAAATACGCCCACAAGTGCTGTGACTGGTCAGAAAACCCATTGTGCCTATTACCCATTCTCTAAAACACACTTGACATGACAGACAGAAAACCCCTCCAATGCTTGACGATATACTTGTCTCACAATTCGATACTATCACGATACTTACATGCCGTTTTGATATGTATTGCAATTCTTAAGTAAAGCGATTCCACAAGTATTGCGATTCGATATTACAATTTATAGCAATTTTTGTTTGCTTCTTTAAGACCAGAATATGGTAAAAAGTTGAATCATACACTTCTAGAGACCATATATCCTGAGTGATATGTCCAAAAACAATGCACATCACATGGAGTTTTATTTCAGCAGCATCATTGCTGAACTGTAAATAAAATTTACGTGTACAATAGAACGATCACAACAACATACTTTTTGAAGTAAACTGTTACATTTAGCTGTTCCTGCTCATCAATATAAAATCATGACACTTAGATCCCGATTGGATAAAAAGAAAAAGAAAATTGCGATACTTAAGGGAATACATTTTTCCCCCACTCCTAGTATCTTGCCCATAACTGTATTGGGATTTTCATAACAACATGTCACGAGGGGCTAGAGCTTATCCCAGCATGCACTGGGCAGAGGGCTGGAAACACCCTCGGCAGGTACACAAACACACACACACACTCACATTCACACCTGTGGGCACTTTAGAGTCGTCACTTCACCTGACCTGCATGTCGTTGGACTGTGGGAGGAAAATGAAGCACCCGGAGGAAAGTAACAACACTGCACACACAGGAAGAATAACTCCACTCCACAGAGAAAGGACCAGGGCCGAGGTTTGAGCCCTTCTTGCTGTGAGGCGACAGCGCTGACCACTGAACCACTGTGCCGCCCCCCCCACACCCCAACTCCCACACACACATAGACTCAGTCTCACACGTGCTTCCATACATAAACACACGAGGAAGTAAAGGAATGACGGCTTAATGCAGCCTATTAAACTAATGCATGTATAAGCACACAGGCTGAGGTGACGTTCCACACACATATTGCTCTATCATTCATACAAAGCAGCACACACTACATTTACTTGCACACTCAATTCTACGCAGAGGATATAGGCAGAAATAAATGCATGCATGCACACACACAGTCCCACACACAGCTTTGCCGGCATACAGCATAGTCTCAGGCAGTGAGTGCGCTTCAGTCAAGCAAAAGTAATGGGGTGAAACACAATACAAACGCTCCATCAACCGTAGGAGACATCTGCAGCACGCTGTCTCACTGCCCGTCAGAAGGCAGTGATCCAAATCACAGCAGGCTCACATCTTACAAAGGGAGGGGATCACCCAAACCGCCAATGTGATAATGTCACGAGGGCCACAATACAAAAATGTGTGAAGTTTTATTATTTGGAAATAGACTAGGTTTCGTGCTGTGCGCATATTGCAATTTACCTTTTGTCTCCATTTCATCTGATTCACTCAGGAGCAGAAAATCGTGTTTGAATCAATAACCTTTATGAGCAAAGATCCATGAATCGATTACAAAAGGAAATTCTACACCTTTCAGAGTCCGTCAAGTGTTCTTAAATGGACCATTTTTTCCATTTTCGAGAGGATCACGGACAGGATGTAATTACTCAGGAGAGTCTTTCATTAACAGCACCGCTATACAAATGAACCGACTGATAATGACTGTCACATTTTTTTTCAGAAGATGTACTGCAGCTTCAAAAACGTTAAGAGGAGAGCATTTGTCTGCCAAGCTGACTGGATGCGATTCAGCAGGAGCGAAGGGGCAATTTTCTCTCTCTCCAGCCCTTGTAGCCCCAGCACACCCACCGTCACCCCCAGGGCTTTCTCTATCCCTACCTACACACACACCCACACACATACACACACACCTGCTAAAGATGATGGCATTTGTCAGCCAAGTTGACTGGCCTGCTGCAAATCACAGGGAGCAATGAAGATATAATTTTCTCTCTCGACCCATCTCTCCCTCCCTTCCAATCTCTCACTTGTACACACACACACACACACACACACACACACACATGCACGCAACAATACAGGAGAAAACAAAGGTCAATGTCCACTGGCTGTGGCGCATGTGCGTTGGGGCTCTGTGGGGGTCGCGTCACGTTCAGGCTGCAGATGTAATTTTTCAGCAGTGTTTTACTGCATGGACTCAGTAAACCAGCGACAGCCAGACTTCAGTTTGTTTGTTTGCTTGTTTTAAGAGCGCTTATGGGAAGGGGTAAAGAGGCTCATGCTCAGTCTGCATCCCGGTTTGGTCTGAAAAACTGAACTGACTCAGAACTCAAGTTATTCTTTCTCTTTTTACGAATAATTTAAAGAAGTTGAATGGGACCTTTTTTCTGAAAAGGTTATGTAACGCCTTTGTATGCAGCTGGTGGAAAAGACAGTTATTAGACCAGACCTTATTATCAAAAGCAGTGTTGAATGTTCTGCATGTGTTGACTGTGATTTTGCATCAGGCTCCAAAAGAAACACCTTGTACAAAAACCATGGTTGAAAAAATAAATAAATCAACAAACTGAGGAATGCAGAATCATGGTTTTCAGTTTGTTTTTGTTTTAGGTTTCTTCTCCCCCCTTTCACTTTTCTTCAGTGACATCGTATCAGAAAACTGAACTCCTCGCACAAGGTTACTTTATATATTAATCTAAAGACACAAAGCTCACAAGACAGACAAACTGGGCTAGAGAGCAGTCAAACCCAGAAAAAGGTAGGCTAAATGCAGCCTAAAAGCACAGAGCAAAATCTTCCTCGCTGTACTGCCGAAGTGATATTTTTGCTCAATCAGTTAAGACCCATAAGTCAAAACAGCGTATTTCCAAACTTCACAGATCCAAGCAGCTCCTGTCGAAATGTCAGATCAAAACCACATCTGGTAGAAAAAAAATTTGGCCCTAAGTGAGAAGACACGGCACAGTCAATTTACATTTTGCTATTCATCCAGTGTTTAACTCTCCAACATATTCCTTATTTCTCCATTTCTATTTAATAACTTGTTCTACAATGGGAGCAACTGCAACTGACTCAATTCCCCCTCTGGGATCAATAAAGTCTGATTCTGAGTCTTAACTTCTGCCACTGTGATTGCATATTACTGTATAGTATTGTATATGTGATTATGTCTGTTATGCTGTGGTTATATTAATACACAAATTCCTGCAATCTATTCCATATCTATTTGTTCTGTTCCACACATTTAATAAGTGTTGCCTAGTGTAAATATGTGTAACCTGAGTAAAAAGACATAATTCATCACCTCAAGTACATCTCCCAGAGGCTGCTCATCCCTGCTCAAACAACCAGGGCTGTAATTAGCAAAGTCAGGGGCACATGTGAAAACTGACGTGAACACATCTGTGAGGCACTGAAGTCAAAGGTCTGAATCCGACTGCTGAGGACAATTTTGTCATATATGAAAAAAATCCTTGCCATATTTTTATGGGGCCAGTAAGGTTTCCATCTGTACCACTGACCGATTAGTAGCTGAACTGCTTACCTGCCAAATTTCTGGTTCTTCATGTGGTTCCAGGCGGCTCTGGTCACCATAAAGGCGCCTCGCAGGTGAACTCTTTGGATCAGGTCTGGAATGCAGGGCAAAATGAAAAACAGAGTAAACAATAATATAAAACACTTTTAAAAGAAATGTATTTATTATTCATTCACTAAGGCAGTATTTAATTGATCAAAAAATATAGCCAAGACATTGATAATAATGCAGATTACCATGACTGACATATTTACATATGCATGCATCGCCCCATTTTCAGCAGCCATGACTCCAATGCACAAACAAGAGACTGTTACCTCTACCTTAATTAGTCATGCTAATGTGCTAATGTGCTACGAGAGAAACCACTCCCATTTATATTAAGTGGAAATGAAAAAATGTGCTGTTTAATGTGGCCAAAAAAAATAATCTCTTGGTTGGTACTGCATCTATTGCCATGGCATTTCTCAAGTTTGGTTTAATTAAAAAAGAAAAAGCTTTCTCTAAAACCTAATTAGTGAGTTCTTTTGAGAGATGAAAGCTGCTCCATGCGAGATTGACAAGAAACTAAAGATCTCATAAAAAGATGTGTACTTCTGTATCAAAAGAAAAAAGCAAACTGGATCTGACCGAGGAGGAAAAAGAAGTGGTCAATAACCAGGAATCTCCTTTAAATCTGTGTGTTCCTGCTGATGACTGTATACACTCAAGGCTCAATCCAAAAACAATTTATTCACACAGATAAAATCAGGGTCTTTAGAGCCATCACAGAGGCAGAGGCCTGAAAAAATGGCTCTGGATCAAGGGGCCTTGGTGAGTGTGTCTGATCTTGAATCCGAGTGCATCACAAGTTATCTATAAACTGCTCGGGAACCAATAAGAGTCGTAAGGCTGCTTCTGGGTTATGGAGGAACATCAAAGTCAGTTTTTATTATTTTCCACCATAGAGGCATTTCCCTCAAAAGTCTACGAGTTTATTTTGAAATTTGATACATTCCTAAAAGCCCACATCACGACTACGAACAGTAAATGAATAGGAGAAATGTGCCAATAGCAAAGAAAAGAACATTGTATAATGTCACGTGGTTCACAAAGTCAAACTGCTTTTCCAGGGACATGGCTATGTTTCAGTATGTGGTTCAGAAATATTAACTCATTTGGGTGTCAAGCCCCGAGCAAATATTATTTCAGTTGACATAGCGAACGTCCCATGCATTGTCAATGTAGCAGCTCCAGAAAGTGTCAAATTGGCATCAAAGACTCTTGGTTTTCTGGGTGCTATCTTAAGGAGAGCTGTAAAATTCTAAAATTAATTCAACTGTCAAATATCATACTGTGGGAATAGTATTTGAATTCTATTTCAGGGTGGATTTTCCCTCCAGGGTGAGGTCTGACTGGTGTGTCAAGTCTAGTCTTCTACTGGTGGCACATTTGTTTAACGGTACCGTGGTCTTGAGTATGAGGTGAGACAGATGAAATGGAATAATGTGGTGTTAAGAGATTAAATCAGATGTAACGGTCAAGACACATTACCCCAATCCAAATCACTCGTCCTGGGAAAAGATCGGTCACGGAGGATCCTTGGATAAAGAAAAGCAGAAATAAGTCTTTTCAGTCTTGTAAACTCTCCTTAACATGGCTGTATGATTTCTTTTATTTGATAATTACGATCAAATTGCCACTATATCATTAAACGGTGTCATAAGTAAGTAAAATGATTAATGTATCATAACTTACCCAGCATTGTTCACAACAATATCTGCAAGACAAAATGTTTTACCACATTCAGTTATTTTGGATACCAGTCATTTCTTTACTGCAGTACAAATTATTTAATGAATGTAGGATAAGTATGATATGATGAAGGTGATAGAGAATATTTACTAGAGAGGCACCGAACTTTTGGCCACTGAACATATTGAGCCGAACGTGTGAAAAGCCTGAACATTTGTGTGTGAACGCGGTGCGCCGTTAATGACTGACTGTGTGTCTGTGGCTAATCTCGCAAACTACTGAGTCTATCAGTAGAAAAACTGTCTTTTTTTTAATCCTACAGTGACTGTATTTGCTCTGATCGCAGGCGAAAAAATCCAGGATGTGCGTTGCGTCTTTTGAATGAGATCATAAAAGACACTGCTAACGAATAAAATCAACAGAACATTGAGCAGACACACGAGATAACAGCACTGTAAGAAATGCCATTGGCTGATGTAATCTGACAACTAACGGGGATTAAAATAGGTTAAACAGCCTGATGCTTCATGACTGTAAAAAATCAAGTGTAAAACAGCCGTTGCTGTTTCATACCTCAGCGGACTAATTTGCATAATCTTTTGCCACGGTGCCGTCTTTTCAGCCAAATACCAATAATCCGTATTCGGTATTTGGCCAAGCGTTTCCTTACTTTCAGTTTCAGCCAAAAATTTTCATTTCGGTGCATCTCTGGTACTTACCTATTCTTCCAAATGCATCCAGTGCTGTCTGAACCAGTTTCTCTCCATCTTCTACAGAATCTGTAGGTGCAAAAAGTTCATAGAAGCTTAATTTCATTCACTTGATACATGCAGATTTTTTTTTTTGCATAACTGGATTTCAATACTGTGTCTATACATACTTAAGCCAGTCATAAATCCGATTCTCAACTTAGTTTATGATGGCTGCATAAACTCAGTTTAATTAATGTAAGGAGGTTCCTAACGCACCCGGAGAAGAGGACCACAAAGTGTGCTCAGTATGCTTTATAATGCTGTACTAATGCATCCATCACCTTTTAACGAGTGTTCATCTAATCATTGCTGGGTACCAGAATTGGATGGAAACTTGTAAGTCTAAAAGTCGCAGCATGCCAACGTTCCTGCTGAGTGATACCAAGGTGTTTCCTGCACAGAGACATCTGGCAGCCACTGATCTGATTTTCTGGGCAGCCGATGAGAAATATTGAGCAAACACAGTCAAGTCAGGTTTATTTATATGGCCCTTTATCACAAGCATATCTCAAAGGGCTTAACATATCATGTTTACGTCATATGCTGCAGAGCACTGCCTCACTTTATACTCTGGGGTCAAAAGTCTGTGTTCATGACCATGAACTCTTTAGTTCAATCATTCGTGAAAAACTTCAATTAATTTTAGTCAAATAATATTTTTCAAAACAAGAGTAAGTAACTTTTTCGCTAAAATTTCAGAAAAGTTGTTAGTACTGTATTTACTAAGAGGCAAAATTTCTCAATTTGTGCTAAGTCCACCATTTGGCTTTTAATCACAGCTTGCCGTCTGCCTGTCATCATTCATACCAGAGTAAATCACTGACTGTGGAGGGAAAACCATGCATGTCAGCACTCATTGCTCTTCCTTGGACTTGAAATAGGCCTGGCATAGCTTCAATGCATGTTTAGGGTTCACTGTCGTGCTGGAAAATTAGTCCCGTTCCACACAACTTTATTCTGCAGAGGCATGCGGTCCCTGTGGCTGAGCGTGGCGCTTCTCTTTGGTCAGTGTGTAGTTGATCCTGTGCCAGTCACCAGCTCTACAGTAGGTAAAACATCCCCACACCTGAATATTTCCACCACCATGTCAGACTGTAGCTTTTACGCACTGCGGCATTAACCTCTCATCTGGCCGGCTGCTCACAGAAACTCTACGGCTGCAACCATAAAGTGCAATAAACACTGCCTCACGCGTAAAGAAGACTTTCTTCAAGTCTTACTGGTATTGTACTGGTATTGTTTGGCTCGTGATAAATCTTTAAACTTGTTTTGCCTTTGAAAGAGTGCTTTGGAAATGTGAACCTTCCTGTCAAGGCCAAAGTTTGGGATTTTCTTTTGACTGCACTTCAGCTAACTGGAGTGGGTTGTTCTTTGTTCAGCTGGTTTTGTATCTTGGATGCAGATGCTGCTGTGTCTCATACAGATGTTAGCTTGATGTACTGGTCTTCAGATAGTATGATCACTTTAGGAATGCCTAGGCTTGCTTTGGATGACAATGAAGTGGTTTGTCAAAATCTCTCACGGTTCCTCAGAAATTTCAGATGCTGATACGGACATCTTTCATTTAACAGTAGGCTGAAGATGGAGGAGTCTGAAACTGTGGGAGTAGCTAGCTATATTGTGTTAATATCAACTAAAATGCAAAAAATCCTCAACTGGCTCGTGTTTAGGCAACAGCTGCATCAAAATATGTGTAAATAAAGAGTGCCATAACTGGGACATATGCAGCAGGATATGCAAGAGTCAAGGAGACAAAGAAAAGAGAAGATCAAAGGTAGAGACAAGGATGCATGTGTGAGAGAAGAGAAGAGAAGAGAAGAGAAGAGAAGAGAAGAGAAGAGAAGAGAAGAGAAGAGAAGAGTTGGTCTAGTCCATACTACTCACCGTAGTTGGCCACAGCCTTGCCTCCCCTGGCTCTTATCTCCTCCACAACCTTATCAGCAGCTGCAGAACTCTTCCCACCTCCTTTAATGTCTCCCCCAAGGTCATTCACTGTATTGCAACAAGAAAGAAAAGATTAGCAATAATGGGGTGAGTTTTGCAATTCTCTGCTGCTGATTAAGGTTAGGAAAGGGAGCAGTAAAGCAGATTCCTTGTCAGAGTTCAACAGCAAGTTCACCCCAGGCAGTAGGGAGAGCTATTATTTTGGGGCGCGCAAATGTTTATTGCTGCACTGCAAGCTGTTTAGGCTCAAAAATAACTTCAATGGTCAATGCCTTGCACATTTTATGTAATGTTTCTACATTATATATATACCTCAACTGTGCTATAAATGGTCTACAGTGAGTGGTATATTGTCTAAAATTAAAACTGAAGCGTCTCTCAAACCATGTGTCATGAAGGGCCAAGAGTCTGCGGCCATCACTATACCAGCTGTTTCCACTAATTAGCACAACTTCAACGAGAGACTTGGGAGTTCAGTTGAATTGGATGCTGTGGTATTTAGTTGTTAGAAACCTGCATTATCTTGGCCCTCCATGGCACATAGTTTGAGACCACTGCTCTTGTCCTTCAGCATCACTCCTCATCCCAGTACATCCAAAATATTTGTGTGAGGCAATAGTGAGCAGTGGGGAGCTATCTTAAAAAGTTGACATTTTATTATGAAAAGAACTGCTGCTTGTGCTTGGTGACTTCTGTAGGGCATAATAAGAAATCGAGCCCAACAGTTAATAAGACAAATCTTAAATCATGCTGAGTCGAATTTCAGCATTCTGCATTCTGACATGACAGTCTCTCCCATTCAAAGACAGAAAGAGAGAGCAGCAGGCATAATCGCTACTTACTATGCACAGGTCATTTTTAGCAAGCATTACACTTAACATGCAATCAAAATTGATGAATCACTCTCATCTAAAGCACTGTTGATAAGGTCAAGGTCTGGCTGCGCTAATCACATCATAGTCTCCATATTTGTTCAATACAGAAGGAGCTTATAAGGTTTAAAAGACATTTTGATTACCTACAACTGAGGCTCCCCTCTCACCAAAAGCCAGTGCGTATTCTCTGCCAAGACCTGTGAAACCAAAAATTTCCAGGTAAACATTTACATAACAAGACATGATACAGCATGGCTTCCTCACATGCAAATGACAACAAAGCTACACATTTTTGCCCGCAGGAACTTGTCTAACTGTGACAAATGGTGATGCTTAGACGCTAAAACAGTAGATTGGTAATATTGCTAAGGAAAGCAGATTTGTATTAATAACACTGATCGGCACTGCTGTGGTGGCATGACCTTTCACACACTAGTGCTAGCATGGCATTACGATATTGTACTTCGTTCTCTGTGGTATTATGAGGTACAAAGGCTGCACATATCAGCGACTTTTGTTGGACAACTAGCTTGATACATCAGGTCTTGCATTTAATAGCATCAACTGAAACATATAAGATGTTAACAGAGTGCCGTAAAGATATTATGCAAGTGAATCTAAATTTACTTGAAGCGATTTGCAACCATTCTCGTCAGTATCGGTAATCGGTGAACCAAGAGAATAAGCTGCAAGCTGGCTAATATCGGCACAACTTAAGGCTATTATATTCCCACAGAGGTTGTCTTACGATTTCGCCACACACAGTTTCAATTACATTTTCGTAACCTGCAGGTAAACTTAGCATTGCTAGCTAACACGACCTAGCTAGTTATGCTAACTTGCAACAGCAGTAACATTAGCTAGTCAGCTGTGAAGTTGGCATGCACGATTTCACCTCCTCCGGCCCCTGTGACAAGCACGACTTTTCCCTCGAATGACAAAGACATTGCTGCACGGTGATATCCTGATTTTGGGGTTTGTGCTACAACAGGACAGTACAACAGCAACACTGCTGTGACAGCTATCAGGGTGAACCAGGTGGATTTCAACAAGTGTCACTTCCGCAATTCCGAGGGGGTAGTCTCAGCTGTAACCAATCAGAAACCAGGATTAAATTCCATTTGCTCCCCATATGTAAACATTACAGTTTTTACTTTGATACTTTGACTTTATTCATTAAAAAATAATGAATGCATATACATAGAATTTATGTTTATTTATATTATATTTAGTTTGTTCGTCAGGTAGTGAGCTGCTACTCATGTAATCAGGGCTGTAGTGATAGTTGTTGAGGTCACCTATTAATTAAGTGGATAGATGACTGAGTAGGGAGTGGGTATATTCTCCTGTATACCTCAATGGCCATTTGGCTGATAGGTTGGTATACTGTAAACTGCTGGGAAAAGAGGTAGGTATACTCCATATACATGTCCATGCCCTTCACAATTCCACAACTTGTACAGCAACACTTTCTCATGTATGGGCTATATTCTTAGTAGAGAGTCACTTGATGACCTTTTTTTTGCATCCCCATTACCCTGATACATGACTTTTCAGCAAAAAAAAAAAAAAAAAAAAGGAATGAGTAATGATGATGATGATGACAACGATGATAAATTGCTGGCAGATTAAATGTGGTCAGCACAATCTGTAGACATCTTCTTGGATTTGTTCACTAACAACCTGTGTTTTAACTGCACCAAATAAATAAATAAATAATATATCATTTTGTAATCTATTGAATCAATTGATTGTATGCAACAGCCTGTTTTCCTGTTTTGGATTGTGTTTGACTGTGTGAGATTTAAATGCTTTCTTCTGTTGGTGCTGCTAGACTGGGATGAAGAAACAAGCAATGTTGCAACTATACCAAAGCCTCACAGCATTATGCATATCATCATCAGCAGAAAAAAAAATCAATAAAATGGAGTGGGCACTTCAACATGCCCAGGATATTAAGGATTTTTATTTTATTATTTTTGTTGGTTTTTTTTCTCTGTCCCTCTCTCCTCTCACATCTCTCATAAAACACTCCCTCCGTAGTTGTGCTAGATGGTATTGTTCAAGTATAATGTGAAGCGCTGATTATGTAACCTGTGCTCATCTTACAGTAACATGTAGGCTTTTGTGAAATGATCACAGTCAGCTGTTTCTTAAATAGCAAGTGGTTAAGCTCATATTCAGCTCATTGTCAAGACTGCAAGTAACAGGCTATATTTGAGTGTAGCATTTTTCTTCATGACTGCTAAAAAATTTATCTCAGTCAAGCTGTAATGAGCTCCATTCTGCCTTACACAGACCAAGACATTTGAAGATTAGTAAGTCAAGTCAGTGACATTCCAGTTGTCCAAGAGAAGCAGCCTCCTTAATATAGTAATAATTATGTCATGGAGGGTAAATTAAAATACTACAGCACACTATGCTGATTTTTTGTGTTATTACAGTACATCCAACTGTTGCACTACTGTAGCACTATTTATACTGTAGAGCTCTTATTCACTGGGAAGGATCAGGATCAGGGTGATGAAAAGAGCTACATGTTCTCCACAATCGCATCTTGGTTCCAACCCTCCAATCCTCACCCCTGTTCACCTATTACAGGTGAACAGGGGACAACCAACTGAGAGGAGACCCAGGACATGGTGGAGGGGGCGTATCTTCCAGCTGGCCAGGAAACGCCTGGCCTGGGAAGCTGCTGAGAAGAAAGATGTCTGAGCTCTGAGCTGCTCTGTTTGCCCTGTTGTCACTGTGACCTTGACCTGAGGAAGAGGTAGGAAAATAGATCAGTGGGAATAGATTTTTTTTTCCACCAATCACATTAACACACTGCCTTCCTTTCAGGCTCATTCGCTTTCACACATTCTTCCATTTACACTCACTCACTTTATATATACATACACACACACACACACACACACACACACACACATATATGTTCTCATGGATGAGGAGTTTCATATAAAAATTAATAGCCAGAATGTCTTAAACTATTCAATTAACACTTCCAAAATAAGGATGAGTATCAGTTACCAAGGCTCTGAGTAGTAAGGCTGATAGGATGAGAAGATGAGATGTTATGTATAATATAGGACATGTGTCAGATTTATTCCACACATCAGTGTAAACAAATGACATTTTACATAAGAGGAATATATAGGCTGTGGGATCTGAAGCAGCTGGCATGGTTGGCATGGCTGCCTTCAGATTATGCTGCCCTGTCTTAGGTATATTAAAGGAAGACTAATAAAAGAAAAAAATGATTGAAGTCGGGAAATTGAGGCCTATTTCAGATTCGTAAAACCCATTAACAAAATTTCTGCTGTGTCCTATTTCACAAATGACCTTTTCTGACTTTCGTTTCAAAGGCATTCCCAGACGTAATCCTACAATTTACACAAGGAGACTAACCTTATAAATCTTGTTCTTCTTCTATCTTCTTCGTCTTCTTATCTTTATTTTATTTTCTAGCCATACATAGAGATAGATTACACAGATTATTATCTATCTATGATATCTAGGATCTATAAGACATTACAGATAGATATTATATATCGGTGGTCCATTTTTTAACGGGAGAAAGTTAAACTTTTCAACTATTTCTAATCTAAGATGGTTCCTGGGAGGGTGACGACTTTATTCTGACGAACAGGAGGCTATAAATCGGTGGATTGGCCGATTTGTTACTGCAATATTACTGAAATTGAAAGATCCGCTGGATACACCAACTCATTACTGGGGATAGTAAAGGCCTAATGAAGTTAGTGTATCGCAGCAACCAAACAACAGTGTTCGCCATCCGTTTCATAGCCACCAGGCGAATTATACTCTGAAACAGCAGAATACAGACCTTTTCAACAGTGACCTGCCTCGCGCGTGTGTGATATGAAATGACAACAATAGCTTCCACTTAGAGCGCAGAGAGAGAGAGCGAGAGAGCGAGCGAGCGAGCGAGAGAGAGAGAGAGAGAGAGAGAGAGAGAGAGAGAGAGAGAGAGAGAGAGAGAGAGCATCCTCTCCTCTGCGCTCCGACGTAGCAGACACTCCAAGGAGGCTACGATGGAGACAGGATGAAACTGACTGGGTATTTTTATTTCTGAGGAAAGTGCCCCTCTGGAGTGGCTCTATCTGGCAGCTTTCAATTGGTCTGTCATTACCACAAACAACATTTTCTGAGAGACAGGGGGAATGTTATACCATTTTGTCGATTCCTGGAATTATGGACCTTTATAACGACTGGCAGCGTAACGCATCGGATGACAGCCCGTTTTGTGTTCCTTCTTCCTCCTATTTATAATCTCTTTTTTATTTATTTTTCCCCATCTCGAATATTTTATCTATCTCCGAAATGTTGAATTTAGCGCTCTCTCGGCGTGTAGGCTACTCGTGGCACTTCGATTTTTGCTGTTGGACATGAACGCGAAAGGTGTGAGCAATATTGTGGACAGCTGCCTCGGCGACAGTATGCTACAATATTTTAACATAACGGTATTTTTTGATACGGTCTATTGCGCATGCGTAGTGGTCGGTAAAACGCTGTCCAACGCTGCTTCGCTCCATTCTGGCCGTGATGTAGGAGGAAAAGTGAAGAGAGCGGAGGACTGAAAATGCACTGGCAAAGTGGCAGCGTGGCATCCAAAGGATTTGACTTGAGATCCTTGACGAAATAAGATTGTGCCATAAACTGAAGAATGTCAGGGATACCAAATGCAGAAGGTGAAGGAGTAGTCTCCAAAGTACAAGTGAAAAAGGAGATCAAGACAATCGTGGAGAATTTGGAAAACATCCTGGGAGACCTTAAGGATGTAGCCAAGGAACTCAAAGAGGTAAAGGAATAGGACACTGTGTTTCTTTTTTTTGTTTTTTTTTTTCCAGCGGGATGTGTTGTTTCTAGAGGGCCAGTTTATCTGAGGATGCTGTTCCTAAGCATCCTTGTCTTAGGGGAGATGGGAGGCTGACGTCCACCTAGCTGGGGCCTGAAAAAGGCTATGACAGCACACACACACACACACTTACACTCACGCATACACACTCACACACGCACGCACGCACGCACAATGGCAAGCTCCTCCCCGGCCGCTAATGTATGTGATCATTATCTCCAACATGAAAGACGCTTGGCACCGGATGTGCACTGTGAAATGACAAGGTAGCTCCGCCTTGATATGCAGGCTTTGATTAAAGTGAGAAAAAATTAATCACAATTAATAGTTAATGGAAGAGTTAGTTCACCCAGGAAGGCGCTTTGCATTGCATTTCATCATCTTAATGCTGACTGTTGCTTGCTGTGAATTAGGCCTATCTGCTGCCAAATAATATAGCAATTTTTTTCTCCTTAACTCTCTCTCTCTCTTTCTCTGTCTCTCTCTCTCTTTCTCTCCTTCGCACTTTCTCCTTTCTGTCTCCGCGCCTCTCTCTATCTCCTTTTTGGTTCTCTTTCTTTATCTATCACCTCTATGTGTCTATCACACCCACTCTTATCTTCATCCCCTCTTTATCTCGTGTGCGCTTGCCTTTTCTTTCTCTTTTTTCCCCGTCTCTCCTCTCCCTCTCTCCAGACACCTTGTTAAAATATCAAGATCCTCTCAGCGCTGCCTGATGGGCCAAATCACATCTAAGTGAATCAGAGATTTCTCTTTCCATTCATGCACCTATACGTGCACAGGTCTTCGCTTCAGACCCGTCTTCCCTTTAATGTCAATCATTCACATTCACATGGGGACTGCTGTGTCACTAGAAGCTGCTGTGGGCTTCAAACTAACCTTCTTTTGTGTTTACATTCCCATATCAGCCACATACCAAGCATCCCGCTTGCTGCACATGAACCTCTCACCCTAACATGACAGGCTGTCATTCTAATAAAACCCTATTGCGTACAGCCTGTGGTTCTTACATTATGGATGGGATGGGTAGTCTACACAGCATCTGTCTCCTTCTGCCTCTCTGCTCGCCCAACTCACTGTTTTCACAACTTGAGCTGAATTAGACTCCTTTTGTGTTTTGGTGCAGTTTACAATGTCTCACAACAAGCACCACAGATAAATGAGAACAAGAAGGCATTGTAATCTGTCTATTGTGATTTTTTTTTTTGGTGTGTGTGTCCGTGTGTGTGAGATGTGCCCTCTTTCTTTTTGCTCACAGGAAATTGTGTAGAGGATCAGTTATTCCGACACCACACACACACACACACACACTAAACACATACCTCGAGGGGGTGTTACTATCAAAGCCAGTGTTTGGGGTATAATCCATTTGAAATGCAGTTATCTGTTATAACTCACAGACAGGGCTGGAGCTGAGCCTGGCTCCGAGGAAGGACCCTGCCCAGATGCTTGGCACAGTCACAGAAGCTGCCTGGCCTACAGCAGGGGGGCACACTGGGATACTAGTATCACCTCTTGTCTGTGTCCCAACAAATTATCCGTTTAAAGGCTGCATGGAGGTTTTAGCTCCACCTTTTTTTTTGCCCCTGGCTTGCCCCCCTTTTTCTTTCTCTCTCTCTTGCTCTTTCTCTCTCTCTCTCTCACTCTCCTCCTCTTTCTGTTCTCTACCCCTTTTCTCGTTATTTCTCTCTCATCCTGTACCCGTGCCGTTCAAACCATTGTTTGGTCATTCCAGTTATATTTCAAACCCTTAGATGATAATAATGCTGTTTCACAGTGAGATATAATATGCTGGGTACTCTGAGATGAACATGACTAACCAGAAGATGAACAGAAGGACCTTGTTTTCCTAATTATTTTATGAATACATTGTCTCTCCCTCCCTGAGTTTGCTTTCAGTGTTATTTTGCCTCTGTGTAATCTGAAGAGGGAATCACCACAAACAATGCCAATTCTCAGCAGAGTAAAGCAACACGTCTATTCTGCGTGTGCCTGATAAATAAACCATTTTTATTTTTTTATTTTTTTCAAAAGATCTCCTACTAAAGGTTATTTTATGTGCATGCCATTTCAATTCTTCCAGCCTCCAGGTATATTCTTAGCACTGCAAACATAAATGTATGGATGAGCGACTGCGTCATCATAGTGCTCTTATTTCCAATAGATGTGCCCACATTGCAAGTGCCTGCTTGCTTAGAGCAGACAAAGTGTTATCAGTTGGAGAGGAGAAGATCATGGCCAAAGCCTTATCACTTATAAGCCTATCTGAGGATTTTACAGTATGCAGCCACTTTGTTTAGGTGTAAAGGCTGGCCTGTGCTGGCCCTCTGAGTCAAATTCAGTCTGTCAATTGCTGGATGTCCTGTAGGAAATGTGTTCAGTATGCTCAGTGCATGTGTGTATGCATGTTTGCATGTTTTAAGTAACAACTCACCCTGTCTTACTGCTTACATACTAATACTGCAACTACTTTATGGTTAAATCGCCTTTGTCATACGTTTCTTTAGTGCCTGCATGTCTGTGTGCTGTGAACTGTTGTCGCCTGGAATTGCTGTGCCTTATTGCTTTCCATACTCCTGTGTTAGTGTTTTTTAATGTTCCCCTTGCAGACTGTGAAAGTGAATTTCCTCCTGGAGAACATAAAGTAAAAATCTGTATTTAAAGTGTCTATCTATGCATGAGATCTGGAGACGGCAGTGTTATGTATTCATCTTTACTGCACTGGGCTGCACATTTCTTCTTTCTATTTATATTTAGTTTACTCATTGCCTCTCCTTGTTTACAATTTTGGTGTGCAGTGTATTGCATTTTTTTAAAAATCACCACATAGTGCAGATTATCATTCAGATATTTAAATATTTCTCAATTTTCCCTTATTATTCTCCTTGATAATATTTGTCGTGGTGTGTCACAGTGTCACATTTCTTCTCTTTCCACCCTGGCACACTACAGCCGTCACTGCACAATTGGCAGTGATATTGTAGACTGAATTTGCTGTGGTGGAGTGATTTTTTTTTCAGGCTACTGCATAATATTCACGATTAAACAAACATGCCACC
>OMLF01027696.1:101310-116801 GCA_900302615.1 Holocentrus rufus
TTTATTGGCTTAATGGGCCATAAGTCAGCGATAATATCATACCATCTTAGTCTGTATGAGTAGTTGGTGCTCTTTATTATATTGGCTTTCCATAAAAACCATCAGTAACTCTGCATGTGTGTGTGTGAAAGAGAGAGATAGAAAGAGAGAGAGACTAAAATTATAAAAGTATCATATGCCAAGGTATCCTGAATTTTGTATGTGAGTGTGTGTCTGCGTATGTGTGTGCATGTTAAATCATGTGTCAAGGTGTCCTGAATTTTGCATGTGCGTGTGTGACTGTGTGTGCGTGCATGTGTGTGTGTGTGAGAGAGAGTGTGTGTAAAAGCACATGTCAGTTGTTCAGACATGGGGAGCCGAGGCATACCCTGGAGTTGGATGAGAATAGTAGCACCTCCCTCGCAGCGATGCCCTTAATTAGCTGGATTAGACTACAGGAGATAACAGCAGTACCTCAGACAGCCTTTGTACCAACACTGGCCTTGACAAAGCTCTGAACTGCTGCTGCACATATTTTCATGGTAAAAAGAGCGAGAGAGAGTGAGGGAAAGAAAGAGAAAGAAAGAGGAAGAGAGACGTAATGGGTGTAGAATCAGGGTCAGTTGTGCACGCTTAGGGGGGAAGATTTAAAGTGTGTGTGTGTGTGTGTGTGTGAGAGAGAGAGAGGTTTGTGGGGGTGAAAAGCTTGGGGTTAAGGCTGCAAAAAAGCTGGATATGAAATAGCAAACAGTGATGACTAAATCCACTGTATGACCTCTCTGGCCTTACAATCCAAAATCGGCGTCTGGATTAGGGATCAGTGGATATTCATGAGAAAAATGAGAGAGGCATCGGGGGTAAAAACAGAGAGAGAGCGTGAGAGAGAGATAGAGAGAGAGAGAGAGAGGGGGGACAGAGGGAGAGGGAAACGAGAGCACGCGAGATGAAGAGAGGCAGGAAGAAAGAAAGGGTGAAAGAAAGTGAATAGAGTAGAGAAAAATTTGAAATGCAGTGGAGGCTGGTGCTGTATTGTACGGGTGCCACTGCCTTTGCTTGTGCGCGTGTGTTTGTCCTCAAGATGATTGCTCTCGGTGCAGAACACTCACTATATTTACCTTGCATTAATGAATCCTAATAACTCTGGTGGCAGTATATGCAAACGCACACACACTCACACGCTCACACACACACACACAGGTTAAACGGTGGAGTGTGCTACAGAATGGAGTGCAGCCAGTATTATCAATAGATGCAGCTCATAAGGGCTTTGCTACCGTAGCACTGCCTTAGTAGCTAATGCACTATTCAATGAACCGCGGAAATTGACACGACGGACTTGGCAGTGTATGATTAAGTGAACACACTGAAAAAAGTTAAGGAATCTGCACTTAGCTCTTTGCCTTTTCTCTGTGCTTTGTGCTTTTCCTTCTTTTTGGCTTCAGAGGACTTGAACACAGGAAAAAATGCAATCCATCACACCTTTCTAAAAACCCTATCTGAGTCATCAAACAGACCATCTCAATATTTTCATGTATACGCTGCCAGTTAATTACTGTTTTTTTTAGTAAGTTAGAACTCCAATCAATAGAATACCCCCTTACTATCTGATTTTCCCTCAAATTTCCCCTTAATTAACTTCAAAGTCAGATTTTTTTTTTTCGATTTTGTCTGACTTTCACATGCATATTCTGTATCCACTGGTTGCAATACTTCACTGAAGCTGCATCATACTTGAGTGAAATATTCAAACCCAAGAAGCCATTGTTTTAAGGCTGCACCATTACATCATATAGAAAATACCCAAATGTCTTGTGCATCATTTTATACACCCTTCCCTTCAACTCGGCATGACGTCTTTGAAAATCTTGAGATGCCTACTAGAATTTAAAATGAAGTTCGGCGAGTGAAAACAAAGTTCAACCGCGCAGCACTGATGAGCCCACCGATGGGACCGGCAGATAGTAAGGGGTTAAGTGACTGCTTTGAATGCCTTAGTGGGAGTGTGATAGTGCACATCACTGCCACAAGGACAACTCGGCATTGTTGACAGACTAGAAACCCAGAGATGAGCCAGAGTTATTATATCACTAACTGAAACCTTTCATCTCTTTCTGACTCCTCAGTCAAAAGTTGTGTGTGTGTGTTTGTGCGTGTGTGTGAGTTAAGTAAGTTATCTACTTCTGTCTTGAATGCTTGGACAAGAAGGCAAGATGGGCTATTTTCCAAGTCTTTTTCTGTGTTGATATTGCCAGCATGTTGCAATTATTTATTTATATTGTGTAATCTATGAATTCAGCGCTTGACACAGAGGCCTGAAAGTCTGATTGTATAATTTATGTAAAAATGGTTCAACTGGTTCTTTCTCTGGGCTTTGCGTGGTATTATATTGGAAATGTGTGTGCTATATTCTGGTTCTATCTTATAATTTCTGGCGTCTTGTGAGCCTATGTGAACTGGGCATATTTATTATGCATGGCACAGTAATAAATATAATCAACAACAAGAACATCAAACTATAGGTTGTTTTGGTTGACGTCTGTCTCTTGTTTTACTAGAAGAAGTGACAGATTCATTTACATCTAAAGTAATTTTTATTTATGAATTAAAAACCAATAAAACAATCAGCATTAGACATTATTGGCATTCCATAAGTAGAGCTGATTATATTCATGTGAACAGAACTGATCATTTGGATTTTTATTGTCTCGGTGGATTTGCTGCAGTGTTTGCCATGTCTATTGACACAATTCGTGACACTAAGTGGTGGATATTTGAGGCCACAAAAAATCCTACATATTCGACTCACAATTGGGGGACGCTCTGAGCGTCTGCATGTTGTATGTACAGTAAATCTGACCTGACATGAACGCAGCATGAGGCCTTTTCTTTGCGGCGTAAGTCAATCCAGAAAGAAACAAATATAATAGACCTGTTTTCCTCTGCAGTGGTTTCATTTTTTCACAGCCATTATGCCGTGCTGTCGATCTTAATTTGAGCATGATATACAGAGGTAACACATCGCAGCTTTAAACAGATTCCAGTCATCTTGTATTTGTAATCAGATCATTCCTGTAATACAGAATCCAACGCTCTACCAGCCCTGGATGTAGGAGTTTTTTCAGTGTTTCTGTAATGATTAACTGAGCTCTACTGCTCCAGGCTGGAGGACAGAGTTGTAATGGGCAGGGAGGAGGTGGATCTTCACCGCCCCCATCGTGAGTCAGGACTGACTCACCTACACTGACCTACTCCCTACAGCTCACAGCTCTAGCTCATGCTCCACCTCTCTCTCTCTCTCTCTCTGTCTCTCTCTCTCCCTCTCATTCTCCCATTCTTTCTGTCTTTGTTTCTCTCCCCATGCAAAGATGATGCTTCACTCCCACTCCACAGCATCTGTATTCATAAGTCCTGTGTGCACATGTATCTCCATATGCATGTGGGAAGCAGTGCTATTATTGAAACATATGTGCTACTTTGAGCAGTGCGCACATGTTTTTGCCATTTGGAATTTTTGAATGCTCATTGACTAGATGCTTTTTTTTTTTTTTTTTTACAATTACACAACCTGCTGCATCCGTCAAACCCGATTCTGTGTAAATTTGGATGTGGGATGACCTTCTAGAGATGAAGAAACTACACCTACCTGTTCTATGTTCAGTAATAAGTTATCCTGTATAGATCCTTTGTTTAGAGGTTGTGCCTTTTCACTTTCAACAGCTGATTTCAGCGCTTCACCATCCCAGTCAGCATCGACCTCACTCTACTTTCTGGGAATGCGTGAGGTGAAAATGTCTGGTAGATGAGTAAACTTGCTGCTTCCATGACTAGAAAGCATGTAGATGCATTTGGAGTCTCAGAGTTGAATGTTTAGTTTGCTCTGGAGTTTTGGATTATTCATGAAACGGCTTTTATGTTAATGTATTAATCTGATTTGGTGCCTTATAACCCAGTGGTCATATATGTTCCTCCAGTCCTCCCACTGACGATGTTGTTTTCATCTCATTATTCAACCTGGCAAGCACACAGTGTGCAATAAAACTCAATAAATGTGTCAGAGTGAGACACAGATTTTGCCAATGAATATTAATTAGCCGTTGTTCCCCTGCCTGATCGTTGGTGGTGATAGTCTGCCTAGAGACACAGTCGTCTATTTGTTCATCCCCTTTCTGTATGCATCATTTACTTTGATTTTTGTTTCTCTCAGCTGGCTGCATTTCATTGTCATCATTGAAAATGAAAATGTTAAAGGAGGAAAGCATTAAACAAAATGAAAGACAAATAATTGTGATGTTGTGTGCCAGAGGCATTACATCTGTAATGGAGATATGCAAAGTTCATTACAATACAAAATAGACTTGACCTACATTGGCAAACATCAGAGCGTTCAGAAGTAAATCTGGTGCACATTAGGCATGGATACTGGCTTGTCTTAGTGCTTTGTTAGCTGTGACTCAGACAAACTCATGATGTTGGAAAGTGTGTGGGCATGTGTGTGTATGTGAGTGTACAGTATATGTGTATATGTCTATATATGTGCACACACTCATGTGCATACATTTTAATGTTTGTGTTCAACTGTTCGAGGGACACACGTGCACGAGTCTGTATATGTGATAGTGCAGAAAGGCATGCATGAGTACATGCATCCATGTGTGTGAGAATGAGTCAAAGGGCGTGAGAGGGCTCAACGCAAGTTAGAAAGCTTCTGTGGTGAAGCAAACTTAATCTGAGGATTTCATGCTCCTTTGGAGATTGCTAAAAGTTAGAGGCATCAGCTGCACCTTGCTCAGGGAAGGTAAACAATATCCCAACAACAGGATCAGCTTGATCAGAGCCACAGTGACCCAGATGGGGTCTTCTGCTCACTGCAGCACTCCAAAATTGACTAAGAAACACTGCAGAAATGCCAGCTATTTAGGGAAAGACAGGAGACCAGGCAATTTTCCTTTCACAAAAGAGACAGCTTTTTATTTCATACTGAACAAAAGTGGCAGACGGCTCAGTCCTATTAACTTTGATTACGTGTGTGTGTGTTCGTGTGCGTTTGTGTGCTTGTATGTGGACATTGATACCTTGTTATAGTATAATTTTGTTCTGTAAAAGGCCACTGCTGTGACTTGCTGGCTCTCCTCTCTGCTGTCAGTGTGTTCGCACTAATGTGTGTTTCCTCCTTCTCCCCTGCAGGGCCCATCGAGATATGAGTGGAGGGAACATTTGTTTCGTACATTGATCAGCTCTGCTTGATCAAGGAGGGAGGAGCCGGAGCTGAGGCCAAACATCAATGTATTTTTTTTTGAAGCGCTAATGGCTGTCGGCCAGCAGGAGACCAGACCTTTAAGCCAAGTTCATACTCGGAGACAGAACATTGAACAACCTGCAGGCGCAGTGGAGCGAGGCAGTGCAAAAGTTCAGATTTTATAAATTGGGGAAAGGAGAGGGGCAGCCATGTAAGAGCACACAGATGGATGAATTTACACTTGTTAAAGATATTTTTTGTTACATAAATAGCTGAATTAAAGATTAGAATGGAGGTTTCCAAAGGGGAGATCCTGTCCGGCAGGTACTCATTACAGCACTGCAGAAGCTCCTATTATCAAAGATAGAGAGGCAAGACTAAGATGTAAAGGTTTTGGGATCTAGTTAGGGTAAAAATGATGTCAGCCATTGTTTGATTGTTGGTTACACAGGCTTTTTCTCTGTGCATACTCTGATGGAAATCAATAGCTCCACTCAACCAATGAAATTTGCCTTCTAAGAATTGCTGTTGTTTGTGTCTGGAGAGACTAATAGGTCTGCCTGTGAGGAAAACACTGTTCTGCTGGACTGCAAATGAGGAGAAAGAATATTATGTCATTATGTGCCATATTGCACATTCCATATTCACAGTGTCGTTATGGAAAGACTAATGACTGAAAGTAATAATGATGTGGTCACTGATTTGTGTCCAGACATTATGTTCACAGTACATCAAGATCTATGTGCTCAACCAGTGCCATGCAAGCTATTTTTTTTCCCACAAAAACATACAGATTTATTGTGTGGCATAGTTACAGCTTTAAAGGATCCTTAAAGAAGTAATAATTTGCATCAAATTTTCTTTGTATACAAATATACATGTACATGTTTAATATATATATATATATTTCAAGCATTTTTCTACAGAGACTTTAACATTTAAAGAGACAATATTTTTGATATTGTGTTGGATGACTGAGAAGTATTTTGAAGAAAGCAGACATTCCCCAGAGGTACATATTTCTGTGTGATTTATTTATATATAGCAACAGAACATTATTTATATGGATGAAACACAAATGCTTCGGTATTATCGCTACAATAAACATTACAGAATGAGCTGTATTGTTAGAGAGAAAGTGCGATGTGGAGAGGAGAGATGGCGTAAACCAAATACCTAGTTGTGCTTTATCAGACGGGAGACATGAAGCTGAATGAACGCATGATCGACTCTTCCACTTCGTCCTGCCATCACTGTGTTTTTCTATGCATTTCCGTGGAGAAGCTGTCTGTTGGTGCGTCCGACTTGCAGGGTGCTAGGCTCTCCATTGCTGTAGAGACAGAATTGAGAAGTATTATTCCCTCCCGTTTCCTCATTTGCTGTCCATCGCAAGTCAAACAAAGCTATCTCTGCAGCCACTGCTAATCTGACACTTTTCCTGGGTAAACTTACTGTCACATTGCCTGAGCCAGCAAGTACTTGTCAAGTGGGTAAAAGGATAGAATCTCACAATATATAGTTGAACAAATATGATCCATATAGACCGAACAGTCATTTTTGCCATCTGTAAAAGGGAGAGAAACATCAGCTGGGATGGGACAAACAGCTCCATGAATTGGAGAGCGACAAAAGTTGGTTGATACACAACCCTTCCATACACTCAAACTGGAGGCACCACAACTTGTAAACCCCACCTCTTTGTTGTCACTGGACACAGAGACTGTTTCCATGACCGAACTCTGGACCAATCAAGAAATCAGCTTGAAAGAGGACTGGGATGTCTCAAAAAAATCTGTCAGTGATGTTTTGTTGTGTATGTCCACAAAGTGTTGGAAAATAACTTGTGAGAAGTAAACACTTTGCTCTTAATGTTGGTGTCTCTGCATGTACTTTGTGGCCCTTTCCATTAACGAGATCTGCACAATGATTTTGAGGGTGTTAAAGTTGTTGGTTTGATGTTGAAATTCCTTTATTGTAAAATGTTCTTTTACAAATTAATCCTGTCTGATGTCAGGACTCTGTGAACTGGGAGTCAAATAGAGGAAATTAAACTGACTGCAAGAGCATCACACTTATCAAAGATACCAAAGGCGGTGCAAGCAAACCTTTCAGAAAGAAAAATACATCAAACAGCATCAGCTGCTGCATCAGTTAATTGAAGATTAGTGTGATGAGATACTAGACTAGCAGTGCCAAAGGCCATCGGCTGTCTCCAGAAGATATTCTGATGAATTAATAGTGGCTTGTCATAGTCAAACGCATTATACAGGCCGCCAGCAGCAGTTAGTGCCATAAATCTGAAGGATGGGGGTAGAAGGATGGGGCAGCTGCAGCCTAGAGAAGCACACTTGTGAGCTGGAAGGTCAATGGTTCAAATCCCTAAACCAATGAAACCAGCGAAGAAAACATGGGTGGGGGAAATTAATGTGAACTGCTCAGTCATATGTGCCCTTAAGCAAGGCAGCCAACCCCCTTAACTGAGCCAGAAGATATCCAGGTGTCAATCTGTACCTGTATGAATGCAAAACAAAGCAAAATGAACTTGTAGTCAGCTTTCCTGGGATACATAATGGTTAAAGAAAGATGCTGATTAGTTGTCAAAGTTTCAGCTTGGTAAAGGGGACAGCATTTATTCACTCTTTTCACATCTTCACACAAGCATTTTTCAACATCTTTTTTATTATTATATTTCATTGGTCGGCATCCTCACACAAACCAATCTCACAACTCTTCGATTCTCTTCTCTTCTACTCTATTTGAATGGTAACTTATGTACATCTTGTCCGCCGCGTTTTGTGATTATGCGCTATACTACTTTTCCACGGGCAAAAACGAGGTGTAAAAATTTTATATGACCAAGCATAATTATAATTATAATAATTGAAATTCCACATATAAGCCGGAAAGGAAGCAATATTTCCATGGAAGGAAGAAACGGCTAAAAATGAAATGTACAAAATGCATGCACTATAATTGCCCTTTCAAACTGACCGCGCGCACACACTCCGCGTGCCCTCCTGGTGGTCACGTGACAGGGAAGCCCGTGGAAGGAAGAGACGGGAAGAAAACCACTGGCAGAGAAAACGTCTTTGGCTGCAGGTACGAAGTAGCACTTGACACAATACTGTAAGGCATTTTGTGTTATAACGAACTTATTCATATTGTCGGTCGAACAGCTAGCTAGTCCCCCCGGGGTTTCGTGAACTGTGCCGGCTGTAAAATGCTGACGTTGGGTTAAAAAAATTGCATTCGCCAAAGTAGCTAACGCAGCTACAGACGCACAGACAGCGTCTTGACAGGCTTTTTGTTCAGACAGACAGACAGACAGACAGGCAGGCAGGCAGACAGATACCCTTATTATCTCACCCTCTAACGTCTCAGACTGTGCAGCGTTTCACGGCCTTCTGTTCCTGTAGACTAAAATAAACAAAACGCTGCAAAGTGCTGATGTGTCACAAGCTTGTGACCAGTCCTACTCTGATGGAGACTGACTCAATTCGTCCAAAAACGATTGGTCGCTGCGGGTGGAAAAAATACGTTTCCCTCTAACGTCTGAAATAAACTGAAATTTCCCTTCTGCATGTTGCTGACCCCTATAAGGACTTGCTCGTCTTTTGTGAAACAAACGAGGCCACAATCTCTTGCTCGTTTGCTGTCGTAGCTGGCTAATCCACGGACTGGAATTTGTGGGGAAAATAAGTGTAACGCCTGCCTCATTTTCTTTTCCAGCCCTCAGACAAGAAAAGATGGAGACGCGTTGGTATGTGAGTGAGCTCCATTTGTGAGGGGAGGAGTGGGAGATATCGGCTGGATATGAGATAGACAGGTGAGTTCAAATACTCCCCCAAAAATGTACACAGTATATTCTGTTAGCTCTAATCCTGTTTTGACATTGTGCCTGCAACAAGAACAATTGTAAATTGTTAGGACTGATGTTCAGTGAGGCAGAGCCAAGCAGCTACTTCACAAATGAGTTTGACAGTGTGATAAATGAGTAAACAGATGTACACCAGTGTAGAGTAATATTTGAACTTTATTACCTCTGTCTCAAGGAAGGATTAACAAGGGATTAGCTGTTCTGCACACAGAGGGAAGGTCTGAGCCCCTGATCGCAGTGTTTACACTGGTCATAACACAATGTTTACCCCAAGTTTTTCTCCCTGTTGTGTGAGCAGGTTGGTTCGATTATTTGCAGTGAGTCAGTTTATTTCTTTTCAGAGCCCAAGGTTCTGTCCACTTAGTCACTGGGATTGTACAGTGACAAAAGACACAAATGTAAGAGTAGAGGGAGAATTTTGATGATTGCTCTGCCTTGGAGGCAGCAGGGTTGCTTGGTGAGGAGGGAGAGTGCCTGTGTCGCTAAGCATCTGTGCCGCTGAAGTGTCCTTGAGCAAAACAGTGTTGATGCTGTTGCTGTTTTGTAGCTGCACTGGCATCCTTGTAGAGAGGGAGAAATAAAAAGAACTAGTTCCCAACAGAGATCAATGAAGTATCACATTTAATTATTTATTTTTTATATTCACATGCATGTATTTAAACTGGTGATGTACAATCATGTGCCACAAAGGGCTAAGACTGCAGGTTTTTCTTCCAACCAAATGCTGCATCAGTTTGTTTCACTGATTCGTATTCAGTGATTGTTTTGAAGGACTCCAACCATGACTCATGGTTGGTCACAGCTGAGTTTAATGGTATGGACTAATCCAGTCAATAACGGGGACAACTTTGTCTTTTCATTGTTCTCTAGATCAAGTCAAGCATCCACTGAGGGAGAGGAGGAGGAGAGATGAAGCTGAACGAACGCAGCGTGGCACATTACGCCACTTGCGACTCACCGCCAGATAAGACAGGCTACCTCTTCAAAAAAGGTGAGCGCAACACCGCTTACCACCGCCGCTGGTTTGTCCTGAAGGGCAACATGCTCTTCTACTTTGAGGAGCGTGAGAGCCGCGAGCCCATCGGCGTCATCGTCCTCGAGGGATGCACCGTGGAGCTGTGCGAGTCGGCCGAGGAGTTCGCCTTCGCCATCAAGTTTGACTGTGCCAAAGCCCGGGTCTACAAAATGGCAGCTGAGAACCAAGCCGCTATGGAATCGTGGGTGAAGGCGTTGTCCCGGGCCAGCTTTGACTACATGAGGCTGGTGGTGAAGGAGCTGGAGAGGCAGCTGGAGGAGATCCAGGAGGCCACGGGAGGCGGTTGTGGTGGAGCTGGGGGGCCGCAGGGCAAGGCCAAGTCCTCCAGGCGTAACCAGGTGGCACGGTCCAGGTCTGGAGCGTCCTCCTCCTCCTCATCTTCATCTACATCATCATTATCGTCATCCAGTGCACCTCCTCCACCGGTCCCGTTCTATTCCCAGAGGAACCCCCAGGAGGAGGTCCAGCTCATCTCCGGGAGCTCCAAGGAGAACGGAGTCGCATGGAGTAAACCAGTTGTTCCCTTGGCTAACGGGTTTGGGGAGGGGGGTTCATCCTGTGTGCCCTGGGAAGGTAGTGCAGACTCTGGGAACGGCAGTGTGATTGGAGCTGGCGTGGACGGCATGAGGCCTCCCCCGGTGCCCCCTAGGAGAAGAGGAGCATCTCTGGAGAGCCCCGTCTCCCCAGGCACCGGCTGCTTCTCCAAGCTCCACGACTGGTACGGCAGAGAGGTGGAGGAGCTGAGAGTGGAGTGGCTGCAGAGCCAGTAGAGTGATGGAGACAGAGTGTTTCTTTCGACCACTTAATTATATCATTCCTCTCTGAACTTTCTACAATATTGTATCTTTCTGAAAACAGCTGAAAGGTGAAAGAGCAGAGACTGCAGTGCAAACTGCAGAGGAGTCACTGCTAGAAATGGATTGAACTAAAAATTCCCGAGATTGATTCTAGATCTTGTCTGGCACAAGAGAATCAATCAATTTGTCTCAAGTCTCAGCACCATCCATCTTATAAATCCAGGCAAACTAAAGCAAACACAAAATAGAAACTTTTTCATAGCTGAGCTAAGAAAAGTTTGACAAGTGTAATACGAAATGTTTAATGCAGGATTTAAAGTGCCAATAAGTTATTAGACGCTATAGCCCATCTGACAGTTCATCTGTTTTGGCAGCAAGATGTAAATACATTGAGATAAATTTTTGCAGTTGTATTCAGTGACACAGTTATAAGCCTTGGGTAGCCTCCGTTGGACCTGTGGTGGAACAAATTCACAGCAAACTATGCTTGTACTTTATTCTAAGATTTCTCTGCTCCACTGAGTATGTCTCATTTACCATTTAGGGCTGGGTTTCTCTAAATCATCTTACCACCAAGATCGTTTTTAATCCATTGACTCACGGTGGAATGATGATGCTCTTAGGCTAGGAGATGCTTTGGGGAAAGCCAGCCCTGATCTTCCCCCAGACTCCCACTAGGGCACATTTCACCCCAGAGGACTTTGGTGCTTAATGTCAGCGAGAGCATCCTCTCGACAGGCAGTGGGGACCGCGGTGGGAGCTAGATGTCTCGCTAAGAGCAACACATTCTGGTATTTTTAGCTCTTGTTAGCCAGCAGCCAGATGATGCTGTGTCATATGAACGCTTGTCACTTATTCCTTTTTTGACTTCTGTTTCAAAAAGGAAATGGTTTATCCTTGAACTTACAACACTTACATCGTCTTTGTAATTCTTTGTTCGTTTTATATTGAGAGGGTTTACTGTATACAATCAAATTATATCTTTATTATTTTTTATCACACTATTAGTTTCTTACATTTGATAAAGAATGACACCTGAATGTTAATGAATGTGTGTACTGTTAACTGATACAGGCCTATATCTGAGCATAAAGCCTCTCAGTATCTATAAAAATATTAATTATTCCATGTTGGAAATTCAAGTCCAGTAACACCAGCACTCTACAAGGTGGGTCATGTAAAATGATCACTTCTGTTTCTATATCCAATCATAACAGTTTACATTTTTGTTTTTATACGTGCCTTATTATTTCTTTCCATCTCTGTTATTGCACTTGTGACCACTGCCATAGGGCCACAATGACAGAGGATTTTGTCTTCCTTTTCTCATTTTCTATTGTACGGCTCATTTTTCTTTCTGGCCTAAGCTTCATATCGGTACAATCGGTTTGTGACAATGGCTCTGTTCCTTCAGCCTGCATCAATGCACAGCTCTATTATTACTAGCAGAGTGTGTTGGGCTTGTAAAGAGAAATGACAAGATGGATAACAGTGGTACATTTGGGATTGTGTTTTTCAAAACATCAGCTCTATTGAGACGGCATGCTATACTGATGTTAATATGTTGACAGCTATGGTTTTGGTAATAACGATTTTATTGACCCCAAGGGAGAGTTGTTATATTTGCAGATGGTAGTCCTGTTGCATTCAATTTCGGTTAATATTTTAAGGATTTCGAAAATGTGTCAAATTTACCACATGTATGGCAAATCGGCTTGTATCTTTATTCATTATTGCCGAATGTGGGATGCAACCTAAATGCACAACCTACACTCAGTGCGTCAGTTTCCTGCTAAATATTACATTTTAGGAACATTTTTCAACATTCTAGAACACACTGTCTGTAGACTGCTTTGAATAACCAATAATATTTAACAAATTTTACTGAAATGACTGTACCTTGAAAAGATGTTTGTAAAGCATTTAAACATATCAATAAATACACTTTACATGTCTTTGCCTTTACATGAATTTTTTTTTACATGAGCACAATCTCAGCTTTCGATACACATTTCTGGCTGTCAAACATTTGAACTCAACACTTTAGATGGATTTTAACTGTCCCATTTCACCAGATAGACAGTTTTACTACAGCAAGACATTTTTAGAAATTTACATCTGTCCGATCAAGTCTATTTTGTTACGGAGTATGAAGAACCACGAGTGCCTGTGTATGAAAAGTGACATTTACAACAGTATGGATAAGTAAATCAGCATTACTCATTATTGTTGACTCACCAGACAATACGCATTATTTGTGCTCTTCGACTATCTATCAGCAGAGGTCGCCCTCTAACAATTTTAGTCAGAGGCGTTCAGTTCTGTCTTGGCGACCCAGAGCCCTCATGGTTTTCACAGCAGTTATCCAGCCAGGGGCTGTGTCACACCTGTGTGTCTTCACCTGTATGCCAGCAGGTGAAGGAGGGACAGAAAACCAGCAGGGCTCCCGGTCAAAGGACCAAGGCCAATTTTAGGTGATGTATCCCACCAGCACTTTAAGCGAGGTGTAAATTGGGCGTTTTAATTGCTCATATAGTACATATAGGCCCACATATGTTTTAATAATATCGTAATTACTTAGAGGAACACAAGCAGAAGTTGAACTTAGCATTCATGTGAGCACAACAGCACTAGGCCGAGGCCTCTGTGGTCTGCAAAGCTGCACTGGGAGCGAGTCTAGTGTCTGCTCATGGGGTGAATAAAAGTGTTCACTAGGCCAATAAGCTGCTGTTTTTGGAAAGCTTGCCATTTTGTTACACAATGGCTGCAAAAACAATTCAAGTCAGGGAGATGGGACATGATACGAGTATTAATAATTTTGAACCACTAGTAATATTTATAAGAGCGGTTTCAGGCTAAACTGCATAAAAGAGTTATTACCAAACCGTGTGCATCAGGCTTATTGTTGCGAGCAGTCATGACAGTTTGCGTATCGTGCACATACTTGACCACGGCGCTGCTTGAGAGATGAGCCGAAGCTCATCAAACTAAGAAGTGCCATGCCACTTCCGGGCGGTGCTTTTACTTCAAAGTAAAAGCACCTGTTATCTGCTCAGAGTACATTTATACATAATATTTTGCTATAAACTGTATGAAATTTGTTGATATCCTTATTGGTAAATGTTCTAAAAACGTATATGAATGTTTTTGTCCTCAAATGATCTTAGACCTCACAGGACAAACTAATTCGATCATGTTGACAAGCTGTGAGACCTTTTATTTTGAAAGGCAGATGTTTTTTCAGCGGCAGAACCGGAAGTATCACTGTGACTGTTTGCCGACTTGACAGAACTGGACCGCGGCACATTTTTTTTGACAGCGGAAATGAGGAGAGCCACTACTTTTTTCCGCGTATAAGTTTCCTTCCTGAAAGTTTTTTTTTTCTTGTGCAAAGGATCTGTTGTATGCATTCACAATGAGAGAGAAAGCGAAGGACTTTTTAGCACGCAGGTATTCCTCCAAAAATATGTTTGTTGCTCTTCTCCGACGTCATTTTGAGTTACTTTAGATGCTTCCCAGCACATTTCCGTTATGCGAAGCCCAACTTGTTGGTTAGTCGTCGTGCTGCGGTGGGTGCCCGTCCGAGATAACGGAGAACGTGAGTATGTTGTCAAAACTGAGACCCTGTCAACCATTTACCCTTGTTGTCACCAAGTGCTTTCATTAAAAAAAACAAAACTCTGGATTGCATGGGGAATATTCCTAAAAAATGACGAACCGCAGCAGTTATGGATAGCTTTCGTCCAAATTTTCGTTTTTAATCGTCGAAATGTGCTCATGGATGTGGGGCTGATGAAATTTAAAGGGCTCTGCGTCTCCTTCATAGCCGCCCCGATGCTGCGCAGACTTTTGGCGATGGAGTAAAGTTTGCTGGGAGAAATACATTCCTGTTATTGTAATATTATATTATTATACCACCACCAGGATCTTATGCACTTGTTGCTTGGGGACAGTTGGCACAAAAAGGTGCACGTGTTTATTGCAACTTTATAGCTTAATGCTAATAATTTGGTCATTCTTTAGCCTAAAGATTATCTAAATGATCAGGCCTAAATCCCTTGGTTGGTCACCAGGATAATGACGCAATTAATATAAAGTGTGTCCCTCCTGTTTAAGACAAACAAGCTGGAGCCAAACATTAAGTTTGATTTGTTTGAAGTTAATAAGGGCGCTGCACTTCCACCTCTCCACCATTTGAACTTGGATGCTCGGCCTGCAGCTCGGCCTGTGCGCGCCTCCAAAATTGTGAATCTAAAATTTACAGCTATGTGGAGCGCGTGCTTATCCGCGTGCGCCGCCGTGGGTGTGCGCTTGCTCGTGTCATTGGCCACCCTTATGACTTCTGGATGGAGAACAGGAACAAATGGGGAGAAGCCACTTGTTTCACAATCCAGTGTTATGTAGCAGTAAATCAAATCAATAATTGTCTGTGTGTGTAGGGGATTCATTTGTCTTTGTAGGTCATGCGTGGGTGTATATGCTTGAGTGCAGGAGTGTGTGTGTGGGGGGGGTACTTATTGCTTTTCATGTCTTCTGTGTATGCTTGTGTTAGGACATGAGAACAGG
>OMLF01027696.1:127050-142348 GCA_900302615.1 Holocentrus rufus
GACCCCCCCCACCCCCTGCACACACACACACATACTCATACTTCCGCTATTTAGAATAGACCCTTTCCTGCTGCATTGGACGAAGAATGGTACGTAGGCACATGTTGACGAGGTTAAACTGATTAGCTGATCTCTTAACTGTTTTGGTATTCAACTATTGTTGTTTAGCAGCTCATTTGAAGAAGGTGGGAGGCCTGAGAGCAACAATATGTGTCAAGACATGAACTGGGGTTGTTATATAATGCATGGCGGTGTCTTCAAAAAAAAACCATTCTCATCCTCATCTGAGGTCTTAAAAATTTTTCGTGCAAAGGAAGTCTTTCAAGATGTGAGATACTGCACCTGTGTTAACATGTTAATCACTCATTTTTACTATTCCATGCAACCAGTGCAATTAAAAAAATCTGCCATGCTATGGTTAATCTATCATTGTAATCTTTCAAATCAGAAGCCATTTGCACAGACTTCTTAATAGCATGTATTAAAATATGTTTATTTATATTGAACGTATTATAGGGCGACCAAGGTTAAGATTTGATATACATAAATCACTTTGTTCAGTATCCTTATATGGGCTTATGTAGCATTGTATTGCCCGTGGACTAACAGCCTAAGCTCTTAAGCTTACATCTTGCATCAGCTCAGGCATGTTGTGCTTCTTTGTGAAAATGTGTCCTTTTCTTCCACTAATCTCCTGCAACTATGGGTTGAGTGCACTTGAGGTGAATAGTGTGTGTGTGCACATGCGGGAACGGCACGAAAATGTTTGAAAAGATGAAGGGCAGGGTAGGGCCCTCGTTGGGAATGCATCCTGTTTTCTCTTATCCATGCAAGTGTGTGGCCAACTGATGCCACAGGCGCATTTCTATGTAACTCAAAGGGTAGCAGTTAGTCAACCGCGCTGGATGGATGTGTACTGCAGAAGAAGAAGACTGTTCTGACCGAGTTCTCACCAGGATTTGTTGAAAAAGTCGTGCTAGGTCCCTGCGGAGGAAATAATTCTATTAGAGAGATCAATATAAAATTGACCGATTGAACAATTTTAGGTTCTTTTTTAAACCTACCGACCTTGTTTTGGTCCAGATTAAGGGTTGAATTGTTGGTTCGGTAATGCTTCAAATGGGAAAATTTCAAAGAAACCATAATTTATCAACAAAAGCCACATGGTAGCAGTCAGATCCTCTGCTGGTCGGGAAAGTATTTTCTTTCGAAGTAAACAAACATGGAGTATCTGCATCTGCTCTATTTGGGGTGAGAGCATGATCTGACTGTGATCCAACCCCGCTAATGCAAAGGGCTTCTTATGGTATCCAGAGTGTGCCAAGACCACCCTCTTAACAGTGTCTGTGTCGGATTGTTTTGCTCCACACCCGCATGCAATTGCTGTTTTTTCAAAGTGAACAAAGAGGGAGACCTCAAAACTATGGCTCAAAGCAAACTAGGTGTGAAACCGGCCCGGTGTTACAGCGATTTTTGAAAAATTCGTAAGATGTCGCGCCGCTGTTGTTGCAACATTTTGGGAAACTCTTGCACAATAGCCATCGAGAAGAGAGGCAAAGACAGGTACAAAATGAGGGACATCAAGAGGCCGTAGTGGTAATAATCCATATTATGGCCCTGACATAATGAAGGCCCCGTCTAAAAAAAGCAGAAGCCTGAGTCAAACGGGTCACATGTCTTCACACACACACACACACACACACACACACACACAGATGGACAGGCAGGCAGTGTGGTTGATTGAGAAATTCTCTAACCGTACTTCCTCAGTCAGGACCTCATTCAGTGTCTGTCTCACTGTCTTATTACTGTTTTCATTCATCTGAGCTACTTGCCTCTCTGTCATCCGTATGAGCGTGATTTGCAACTGATTTAAATCGACTTTTATTACGTCCTTCCTCCTCTCCCTTCCTCCGCTACATTTCTCTCTCCTACTTTATGTCCTGAGCAGAATAAGATTTCCAGACTTTCAACCTGAATATATGTCCGTTTTAATTGTTTTTGCTAAGATAATAGATGATTTTTTTTGAATTTTTTTGTTTGTTTTTTGGTAGGTCTGAAAAGTAACCCATTGTTTCTTTTTGCAAACCGTGAAACCGTCCTCGTCTATTAAAATACTTTACGCCTGGTTGATTGCCAGAGATTATTTGCAGTTCCATGTAATCCAATTTGGGATGATTACGATTGAGTCATGATAAAATCAAACTTTTGGCTGTCCTTTCCCAATGTTTGAACTGTTTAAAACTTTCAAGTAGCTCAAAGAAGTGGTGTAACAGTTTGCCAGTTCCATCTTTAACTCCCCAGTTATTGCACAACACTCCATGTATCTTGATTTGCCTCTAATTATATTTCCATTTCTCTCTGTTTGTTCCTCAAATGTCTCATTTTCTTCCTTCTCTTTCCTGTCCTAAACCTTCTATTCTTCAACTTTCCTCTCCCCTATTGGCCCTTATACTTCTCTCTCTCCACCACTTCCCTTCCTCCCTCTCCCCCTCTCCCCCTCTTCCTCTCTCTCTCTCTCTCTCTCTCTCTCTCTCTCTCTCTCCATCCTCCTATCGCTCACAGCAGTGATTCTCAGCCGGTCTGGTTACTGCAATGAATGGTAACACTATCCATCCAGCCAACACCACAACAGCAGGAGGAGGCCCAGGCGTGGCAGCGCCCCCAAGAGGCTGGAGGGAGTTCTGCGAGCTGCACGCTATCGCCACAGCCCGGGAGCTGGCCGGACACTACCGGAGCTTCGCCAGAGAGCGGCCCCAGCATGATGTGCTCCCACCGGAAACCTTTTCCAAGCAGTTCACCGATCTCTTCCAGCAGCATTTCTGCTGCGAGGTCGACAAAGATGGAACTCCCCTCAACCAAAACACATGCTCCACCACGGCTGGCAGCGCTTCCTCCACCACTCCCGCGGCCCCCTCTGTCCCACCTCCCGCTGCATCACAAGGTCTGATCGGTCGATTGAGAATCACGTCCTTCTCCGGGGCGCTGGACTACCGGGAGGCGGGCCGCCCGAGTGGAGGAGCAGCGCTATTCGCTGTCGTCTCCCCAAAGGCGGAGCCGGTGGTGGTGAGCCGGGAGCAGGAGCAGCCACTGCGATGTTCTGCGGGAAACCCCTCGTCAGGAAACCCGGTGGTGCTCAGGGGTTCGACGCGTAGTGTTGGTGGCGGGTCATTGCTGGTTCGTAGCCATAGTAATGAGGAGGTCTCTGGCAGTGATCGCCGCCAGGCATCTGAACGGTACTCCTCCGACTCTGCGACGTCCAACCCCGGGCACGCTGACGTCACACACTTCTCCGTCAGCCAGATCCGACAAAGCGTCAGACGGCTTCTGAAGAAACTGCCCCTTTCCAGTCCCCCTTCCCCTCAGGACCTGTCTCCTAGCAACCTCAGCCCCACCAACAACAATCCACCAAACAATGGCGACAGAGTAGGCGGGGTTTCCTCCACGGCTGAGGAAGTGATGCCTCTGTCAGCCTCCTCCTCACTGCCTTCGCCTTGCCATAATCCTGAAGCCACGCCCCCAGCCTCTTCTCATACGTCTGTGGCTGGAGCAGCTTCTCATTTCCTGGATCGTTTCCGTCGGTTACGCAGCAGCAGCATGAAGCAGAGGAGGTCAGACGGGAGCAGCTGCTGTAAAGAGGGCCAACTGAGGTACCTGCTGGTGGATGACACTATCTCAGACACTCAGCCTCGCTGGCAACGCTGCCGCCTGCTGGTCAGGAGGACCAAGGATGCACAAGGAGGAGGAGCAGGAGGGGAGAAGTACCAGCTGGAACTCTATGATCCTCCAAAGGTAGAAACACATGCTCATGCACACGTATATACAGACACATGCATTACAGAGTTTTCACACAGACTGAGAATTTCCTTGTGGGGGGAGCTCAAAGTGCAGCAGTGCAGCACTCTGACAAACAACACCTGATGCCCTCATCTTAGGTGCAGCAACAGAAATAGATTAAGATCAATTTTATAATTTATACATTAGCAAATTAAATTTGTGGCTGTTGTGCAAGTATTTTGTTTTGCACCACAAAATAGAGCCTCTGTATGGCAAACACTATAAATTATTTTGTAATGTCAAACACTATAAATTATTTTGTAATGTCAGTTTCACAAACACACCGATGTGTTTGTTGTTTTGTGCTGCTCAGGACATAAAGTGGGTGTGTGTGTGTCTGCCCAGAGGCAAATGTGCGTTTGGATACGGGTGTATATGTAACAGCAAAGCAGGGAGGAAGGGAGCCGTTAAATAGGTAATTGAGTTGTAATGCCTTAAAGACTTTTGAAACTGTAGGGTTAGACATTAAACTGTGCAACACTTAAATAATAGGAACCCCTGTAGGAATAAGTACATTAGTGCAAATGTTTGCACACATTGGTGGTTCAGTTCAGATCATGCAGTAAAAGTATCATTTGCTTGAATTTGACACACCCTGGCAATCCAAGGCGCTTATTGCACCAGCCTATTTTGTTATCTGTCTGCAGTCTTTTTGTGCATTTCCTTGCAGATTTTGTGCAGTTTCAAAGTGTTGTAAAGACATAATAAAAAGCTGGTGCTCATAGCCAGTTAAGATGTAATCAAATTACTACTTCAAATTATTTAAATCCTAAAAATATCCCAATCATATGCATCCTTGTGTGAAGTTGAGTTTTTTTTTCTGGCTGTAATGCTAACTTTCTCAGTGCCGGCCTTAAATATCTGCTTAGTGTTAAGACAGTCAGAGACCTAGCTTAGCATTGCCACAGTATAAATTTGTACAAGTAGATTTTTAGTAATGGGGAAACTGCTTTTGAAGAGTAACATGTTCTCTGCTATTTCTTCCTAGAGCAGTTTTGAAGTAGGGTGGAAAGTGAGAGCAAATAGCGGGGTGTTTGCGATCAGAAAATTGTTACCATCTCACAAAGCATTTGACGGTGCCAAAGGCATAACGTCTGCCTTGACATCACCGACTGAGGTGTGTCCAAAAGTGCAGCACAGTTGAAAGTTTGAGCCCACAGAGAGCAATGCAAACAGTTTTCTGCTGCTCGAGACAGATGCAGGACTTCATTTGAAAAATATTGAAATGAAGTGCAGGATGAAAGCTGTTGCATGGAGTCACAACATTTAACAGCAGTTTGCTAAATGCAGCCGATACCTGCTACCATGGGACTCGCTGTTTGCAAACCTTGCAGATCTCTCGGGAGTTTTTTTCTCAGAACTCTCAACAGCGTAGAAACTTTTAACAACCGGCAGCTTCCTCAATTTTCTTCAGCATCAGTGCAAGATACATCATGTTGTAGATCTGCTTCTGTACTTCAATAAAATGAAAAACCACAAAACCCTGTTAGAGCTGATTGGCCAGGCTGTGTCACAAATACATTCGCATGGAGTAACATGCACAAAACACACACATTCGCATACACACTTATTTCCTGTTTCCAGCTGTTTCGATCTTAGGGGCTTCCCCCCTCTTTCTTCAAACCATCTCTCCTCTCTTCCTACTGTTGTTATGTTTTTTATAATTGATCTTTGCTGCGTCTAAGAAGCTGCTTTTGGTGTACAGTAGGCCACGTGACAGAACAAGAGAAAAGTAGTGATGACATATACCTTTGCCTCAGAAAAGTGCATGTTTCATCGGGGGCTCTCATCACATCTTCGCTTCAGATGATTGATTTGTTTTTCATCTGAAGCACCAGGCTGTGCTGTGATGTGGAGCAGGCCTCTGTTTTGACTGCGCTGACGGAGCCAAACAACTTGGACTAATGGAAAAACTCACTGGAGCGTCATTTGCACTTGTCATACGCGCAGTGTTGTCATAGTTGGCCTAAAAATCCATCCTGTCAGGCTGACAAAAGTGAAATTTTGCTTGTTTACCTCGTTGACGAAACTTGAGGAAACAGAGCGGTTGTTGGTATCGTCACCTCGATTTTAATCTCTCCGTGTTTCACTGATCGCTATCAGACTCTCTCTCTCTCTCATCGTACAGTAGTTTTTCTCAGAGGTATTCGTGTTGCACTTTAAAGTAGAGCGTTTGAGGATAGCATCTTTGTACTTAATTACTTCGAGGAATCTGCAGGAACTCATGTAGTCTTCCTCTTGCCTGGGGTGAGTTTAGTTCGATATGCCTCCTACACTGTTTCCTGTTTGTTTGGGGTCTGCCTCAGCCAGTCTTGACTTTTCTGCTTAACACCCCGTCATTAACACATCAGCACTTAAAAGCACATCAGTCAGAGCATTGGAAAATTACTTCACAAGCATTATATTTGTTTAAACGGGGCAACATCCCCTTTTTTTTCTAGCATTAATCCTTATGGTATGAAAGGGGTAGGAACAATAAAGATCAGCTTGTCTTCCCTTGACTTGGCTCGACAGCTCATCACAACACAACAGGATGTCTTTTGTCTTGTATGCAGTTGCTTGGCTCCCCACGTGAGACCAATCACACACAATTTCATAAAAAAGTCCCGATGGGGCCAGCTGCAGTCCTGCATGTGCTCACACACCCTGTCCCCCCAGATCCACAAACCAATAATCACAGTGTCTAGGTTAAACGCTGTCCTCGCCGCCACCATCTTTAAAGGTCACTGGAAGCAGAAGTCAAGTCCCTTCAGGGTGTGTGCAAGTGTGTATTGTGGCACACATCTAGGGTAGTGAGAAAAAAAAAGAAAAATGTTGCGTGTGTGTGTGTGTGTGTGCTTGTGTGTGTCCAGTGGTGTATGTGTGCGTGTCTGCGTGTAGTGTTTTATATTTAGCAGCCCTCCGCTCTTCAGCCAGCTGCAGCCCCAACCATGTGTGTGAGGTAATTCAGTTGATGATAGAGCCAGAGCTGTCCCAGTGAGTGTTTGTGTTTTTGTGCCCGTGTGTGTGTGTGTGTGTGTGTGTGTGTGTGCACATGCATGCGTGTTCAGAAGGGGGAGGCGTTTGGCGGTGGGTTTTGCCTGGCTGATTGCAACGATGTTTTAGTTAGCCAACTGCATTGCTGCTCTCCCTCTCCTTATGGTTTTGTGTGTGTGTGTCTCTCTGTGTGTGTGTGTGTGTGTGTGTGTGTGTGGAATCTTGGCAGGGCGGAGAGTTAAGGGCCTGAGTATAGCCTTAAAAGGAAGGAGAGCAGAGGAGCAGCATGCACACATTTAAACATACACACACACACACACACATACACACACAAACACATGCATTCACACTGTACAGAAAATTAATTTAAATGCACAAAAATGGAATTTGCTCGGGTTTCTGTGTTATTGAGTTTGCACCGTTCATTTCCTTTTTGTGGACTTAAAGTGGGGTTTCACCCATCTGTGGCTTTTTTTTTTTGGTGACTCTGTGTGTGTGTGTGTGTGTATTTGTGTGTGTGAGTGTGAGCACACATGCTTGCATATATGCTGCACACATCTCCTGGCTGCATACAAAGAGAATAGTGGGTAGTGTACATACATAAATGTGTATTCCTGTGCGTATGTTTGTCTGTGTGTGCGTCCCTGCCTGCAAGCTGCGTGTGTGTGTGTGTGAACTACACCAGCAGTGTTAGTGTGTGTTCATTTTGCAGGAGGAGGAAGCTGCATGGAGGCTGATAATGTGTTTGTGTTTGAGAGTGTAAATGGTGTAGGGGCACAAGATAATCTGCTGTCAGATTTCATGCTAACATTACTTTATTTGTGATCATTGCCACGAGGTTTAGCTATGGACTTGAGCCTAAATGTTATGTTTAAAAAAAAAAGAAAAAAAAGAAAAAAGGCAGCAGTCAATATGGCAGGCACCTCTAGGTAAGTCCTGACACTTGTCACCATGTTTTGTAATTGCTGAGGCCCCTCCTGAACCAATTAGTTTAGTGTTTTACAATTACCTTTTATTATACACATGTTATATACAATTAAAATTATTACAATTTATATGGGTTTATTGTATTTTGTAAAGTGTGATCAAGTTGCTCAGTACTTGCAATAACAGCAGACCACATTTAAACTGGATTATCACTGACACTGTCTAGAACATCTTAATCACACTGTTGACTGTCTCATCAGTGGTGAACTCAGTGCAGCTTCATTTGAATTCATTCATTCCTTTTTTTTTTAATCATGTCTGAAATCACAGTAGAAAAAACAGGTTTGTCTTTGTACTCCACCATCTTTGAAGACACTGACACTGCCGCTGCCGTGGAAGCTGTGAAAAGTCACTCTGTGAAAAAAATCACCACAACACAGACACTTAGGGGAGTCTTAATGATAATTCTAAAAATGGCATGTGCCCCTGTTTTATAGCTATGAAATAATGTGGGTTAATTGTTGCTGATATATCAATCAATTATGAATCAGAAAAAAATATTGCAATATAACACATGCATCTGTTTGTTTCTTTCTAACCAGAAATTTTAGATTAGCATTTTTCTTGTGGCAAACACTGAACTAAATGAATTAAAGTCATCCTAACTGAATTTGTTGCGACTTGAGCGAAAGAAAATATTACAAATCCCACAGCTATCCACTTGTTGGGTGTGATCCATTATCACACTGGTGCATTTTTATTGTTTTGGTTTCAGGGAAAATCAATTACAACATTCTGAGGTCATACCTCATGATTGTGTTTAAGTAGCAGTCATGCACAAGCGGTTTTCAGGTCTGCGTGTTGTTTTGGAGACAGAATGACAGATCGGCCGATCCAGGCGATGTTGTACTGTAGTGTTCGAGAAGTGAATCTTGTTTGTCAGCTGAAATAAACAGAAACCTAATGGTCTTGGTCTTGCCTCAGTCTCTGACCTTAAATCATCTGTCTTGTCTTCGTCTTGAGTTTCTGGGTGAGGAAGAACTGACATGCTATGGGGATCTCTAAGCCAAACATTTGTGTTTCCTCTTTGGTGTTTTGTGCTACTTTGATTATTTAGACTTCACCTTACAAACTGAGAAAGGAGGAAATATGCAGCATTGCCGCATAAGATTGCAGTGCATCATTAATAGTGCAAATACAGTTTTCTGCAGGTCTTGGAGTTGGTCTCTGAACCCTGATTTTGATCTCAACTGAAGTTCTTTCTACAGCAGTGAACTCCAGTCTGCTCTCCTCTGATGCACAGACAGTAGTTCAGGTTAAAAACAAGGTTAGCCTCTCGCTCGTTCTCCGTCTCTGTCTCTGTCTTTCACTCTGTCAGTGTCTTGCCAGGAAAATCCTGATGTTTCTGTCTTCCAAAGTCAGTTCCCACAGACTGCTGCTGTCTGATGGCGGATATGTTTCCTCTAGACCTCCTGTAGGCTACATCTTAATCACACCGCTCTCATCTCAGCTGTGTGTGTGTGTATGTGTGTGTGTTTGTGTGTTTATGTGCCTCTGCATGTGTTTGTTCCAGGTTTCCTAGGCTTAATCTTTTCCACATGGTTTTATTTTGTGTGTGTGTGTGTGTGTGTGTGCATGTGCCTACGGTATGTATCATGTTTGTCCCTTTGTGCATGTGTTTACGATGTGTGCATGCATGTACTTTGTGTGCACTTCATGTGTGTGCATACTCTCTGTGCAATCTTATGTGCTTTAACTTATGTTGGCTTATATGGTCAAAATGTTTTCCTTTCTCTGGCGTTTTCCGTTCCATCAGGGTCAAGTGATACCTTATCTTGAGCCCTCAGTAAAAAGAAAATAAAAGGGATTGTAGTAAATAGGCGTGGTAGGCATGGCAAATGTGAAGCTATGCCTCATTGAAGCAGCAGAACTGCAGTTGCACAGTCAAATGTGTGTGTGTTTGAATGTGTTTGCGCATGTGTGCTTGTATTCATGTTTATTTTTGTGCGTTTTTCTGTCTGCATCCATCCAGTTTTTTCTTTAGCTGCTCTCTCTCTCTCTTTTTCTCTCTCTCTCTGACAGCGAGTGAGCGAGTTTGCAACATCAGTGGAAAAAAATACTTTTCCAGCAACCAGAATCTGCCGTCCATCTGTTCTGTGTTACTTGTTGTACTTCGGTCTCTCAGATGGCAACATGCAGCGTTAATTTGGCTCTTGCTGCATACCACAACTGAGGCTCTAAACACATGGGTCCCGTCAACCGAACCAGAAACAGAATGAAACCAACCAAGAGAGACACAGGAAACACAACAGCGGGAGATAGAGAAAGAAAGACAGACAGACTGACAATTAGGTTTACAGACAGACGAACAGGCAAAAAGGCAGATAAACAGGGACAAAGAAATCGGAGTGTTTGCAGGTCTGTAAAAAGTGTGAAAGTGTTACAAATTGAATTATCTAAATCCAAAGCAGAAAAGTTCAAAATCTGGTTTAAGAGGTCTTAAAAATGCTGCTACTTCCCAATTGAAAAGTCTCCCTGTTTGTACTGATGCACCATTCACTATTTTGTCCTCTTCAGCTTGATTTTTCACCAAATGCATAGACAAATAATTTTTTTTTTTTGACATAACTGACATTATTATTGCAGAAGAGACTAGTTGGGTGTAGTTTTGATGCAAGAATGGAGAGCTAGATTAATATTTAATCTTACTGATGTTGGCAGGTCCAGACATACACCCACTGTTTGTCTGCAAAAGACAAAAAATGAGTTGCAGGCTTGCATGATGTGTAGATGTGCTGTTGTAGAGCGCACCTGCTGTTTACAACCATCAAGAGCAGTGACAGCGTCTAGAGTGAAGCGAACCTCGTGTGTGAAATTGTGTGTGTGATGATGCTTGAGACAAGACTTGAGTTTCACTTTACATCATTTATCGTATTGATATCACACCCACTAGGCCAATCTGTTTCTCTTTCCAGGGACAGAGACTCATGAAACCTCAAAATGGTGACAAGAACTGATTCAGTCGTGTATCGCCTGCAGATTCACGTACGGGTGTGTGTGCATGCACGTGCATGGCTGCGTGCACCTATATATTTGAGTACTCAATCTTGTAGCGTGTTTATAACGCAAGGGAACATTGTATAAAAGGGTGTGGGTTCAATTCCCTCTGGGTTCACTAGTATTTAAATTATATATTCAATCATGGCAATAAGATGCCTTTGATAAAAGCAGCCTGCAAATGGCAGATTTAACAGTGCAGAAAGGGTGAATCTTTTATCAAATGAAAATAATCTGAAAGTGTAAAACAAGCAGGACAGTTTTTCATTTATTTATTGCCAAAATGTGTCAATAGCCTATGTAGCGTTTTGGTAATCTTATTGCTGTGCAGAATGTGTTTGAATGCTGTTAATGGGTGATTAAACATTTTGTAGGTGGTGGATTTAACACAGGCCACATTCCATAGAGATTGAGGTTACAGACTAACCCTCAGTTCTTCTTAGAGTATTAAATTTAAACTGGGGCACTTGGTAGTTTTTTCAGATGTAGTGCAAAAAAAAAAAAAAAAAAGTCACGAAATCTTCGTCCATCTCAGAATTTGTTGCTACAACATGAGTGATTGATGATAGGAGTTCATTTTGCACATAGCCTTTTAATCACATTGTTTTTTTTTTTTTTTAAAGAAGTTCTCACACATATTTACATGGAACTGGGCTTTTAGGAAGAAGAGTTTGCCAAAGCCATCATTAGTAACTCTTGTCAGGAATATAGTGAGTCACAGTGACTCCCTACCGGTTAAAACCCACATGTTTCCAAGGAAAGTGTATAAATGTAACCATGGCCTCTAAACTGTAACGACCCTTCAGTTGTTTTAGGATACGCAGATCATAAGATAAAACTCGACCATTTTCATCCAGTTTTCACAGAAAGTGTGTGAATGGAGAAGTTTGTCACCAGAGATTTTTTATTTTTAAATCAACCTGTTGCTCGTCTCATTTCCCGTGTCACTCCCTTTCATGCATGGACTGGACAGCAGCTGTACGTGTTGGCTTTCAAATTATTCTCCAACAGATTAGTAATTCAGACGCCTGTGTACTGAGCAGAATACAGCTGGGCAGAATTATAGACCAGATCCCACCAGACCAATTGGCATTTGCAGCAGCAGGGTGGCACAGTGAGTAAGCAGACTGCCCAGGGTCAAAACCCCTTTGTTGCCCATGCTGCCCCCCACCCCGCCCTCACTGAAGTGTCCTTGAGCAAGGCAGGGTCCCTTTCTATAGCTGAACCTGCGCTCCTCCCTGTCTCTTTTTTCACTCGTCTCCATGGAGGAAGGCCACATAAAAGAAAAAAAAATGCAAAGAGAATTTCACAAACAGTGATCCATCATGTATTGTATTCTAGTATTTCACAACCAACAAATTATGAGGCTTTGATTTTGTTTTTGTGTCAGTAAAGCTGTTTTCTCACATCACAAAAACGACTATCTGGCATTCAGTCGAGTTCAAACCTCTTCCCGTGTTGTGCAATTGAAGATAATGCCAGCTGCATATGTTGGGGCGTGGGAAATGCCTTTTCAAAGCCTAGTCCCTTTTAAGCATTTTAGCTAATTATCGCAACATAACATGCTCAGGCAGCCCTGTTTGTCCAGTGAATGTTAGGGGTGACTTCCCACCACTCTACCAGTTTTTGACAATAATCTCTGAATTGATTGGGCCAATTATGGAGGATTTGCTTCTTTGCCTTTGACCAATTAGGGGGGAGGTTAATCACTTCCTTGCCGCATGAGCAACAGTTCCACAAACTTGTGGTGTAGCGTGAATCTATTTGGACGTTATGTGCCTTTTTGTGAGAAGCCACGCACATCATCACCCACCTTTGGCCAACAGATACGCCATTCAGAAGTTCTTCCTTGCCTCATGCTCAACCTTTTTACGCAGACACATTCATACATCTTTTTCGATATCCTGGTAAAAGAGCAACAGACAAAAGAGGGCGAAAACAGAACCCCGTTCATCTCTGTTGGCGGAGAGAAAATTGACTGCAAAACAGAGGAACTCCGGCTAAGATGTGGTGAACAACAAAGCTCACGGAGGAGGCAGTTTGCTCCTACAACAGACCGACGGTGTGTCAGTTCAACATTTGCCTTGTTCTGTTGTTTGTGTTCAAGCCGCAAAGAGCTAAAACTTCATCTCCGTCTTTGTGACTGAACGCAGAAAACGTGGAAAACTTCTCTCACACCGTTGAAAATGTCTGAATGCGGGGGGGAGTGTTGAATTTTATTGCAGTAGTGTGTGTGTGTGTGTGTGTGTGTGTGTGACAGAAAATCTAGAGAAACATCTAGAGGAAGTAAAGTGGTTAGAGTCATGTGGTCAAGATGTTTGTGTCAGATCTCTCATGCTCTTTCTAGTTCTTACTCTGCTCTCTGCAGAATGGTTTGTAATGTTGATGCGTGTGTGCGTGCATACCTGATTCCCCCACTGCGATCAATAAAGTTTCATCTTACAATAGTTGGTGTGTTGCTGGTTCATGCGAGTGCATGTGTATATGCAACATGTGTGCAACTTTTTCCTCTTTGTGGGGTTAAGTGTGCGTATGTTTGTGTGTGTGTATGTGTGTATGTGTGTATGTGTGTAACCTAGAACCACATTGCTAGTGCACCTGACCTTGCTGAGTTGCTTGTGGAAAGCCCCTTAAGCAAAGGTGTGCAACATCTTTACCCCAGCATGTTTTTTTTTTTTTTTTTTTCCTCTTGCTTCATCCTGGGCCTCCGTTCTTCATAGACATATCCAGCTGTGCCCTGTGTATGTATGTGTGTGTGTGTGTGTGTTTGTCATTTTTTCAAACAAATCCATTCACAGTCTTTAGTTCTCAGATTCAAACCATCCACCAAATTGCTGAAACATCAAGAGGCCTGGAAAACGTATTGAGTTGCACTCGCTGTTTGTAAATGTGTAAAGTCCCTGTTGAGTTCTTAGTAACAACTAGTTCGTTTTAAACCAACTAATAACCCATTTGAATTGCACCACTCAAACTTAAGGAATATAGTAAAGCCTCAGTACTGTGTGAAGTGGTTACTAAGTAACATCTGTCTCTTAATCCAGGAGAGAAACATGAAAAATGTAAGATGGAAGTTATTGTCGTGATCTTCAGAACTTTTATGATATCTGTTGATGGAAGTTAATTAATGTCACATTTAGCTACAATTGCTTCTTTGATGTGTTTTTCCCCCCAGGTAATTGTAGCTAAATGTAACATCAGTTACATTTATTTATATGTATATAAAGTTTTCATGTAATGTAAAGCTATCCTTGTCTTGAGTGATGGGGAACTTGCTGGTCCACATCGCAGAGTTAATACAGTTGGGTAACAAAATAACTGTAGATACATTGACGTTAGGTATTTGGGCAAGCTAGTGCTATTATCGTATTGCTTAAGGGTGCAGAATAACTACACCTGCATGAGGGTAAGTGTAAATATTTGCTAACTGCTAAGATTGGTGTCACGACTGGTTTAAACTTGAAATTCGTTAACAACAATAATGATAATGATTTTGAACAATTTTGAAACAAGGTTACAAAGTGCTTTACACCCACAACTAAAATAAAATAATTAAACACTGACGTCATAACTGGCTGATGCAACCAGCCCCAGGTCATTAATCCTCTCCTGGAGCCTATTGCATTCTTCGATAGGTGTAACTATACATCTGTGTGTGTGTGTGTTTGTGTGTGTGTGTCTACTCTGCTACACTACTATCCTCTCCACTCCTTTTGACTCCACTTTTATCCTCTACTTTATTCTGAGTCAGATCTCCAACCCCCCCCCTCTTTCAGTTCTCTCCAGCTGAGTCCTTCGCCTGGTTTCCATTACAGGGCCCAACACACAGCTAACATTTATTCATTATCTGTGCCTCTCAATTTCCCCTTAAAAAATCTGTGACTCATTTTTTTTTACCCCGTTGCCAGCAGAGATGATTTGTCAATTGGGCTATAGTTTCTCACTAAGCAAACAGGGCTTTTTGATCCTGCATTATAAACATTTAGAATTTGCTCTGGCCCGGGCGAGTCCCACTTGGCTGCGACTCTGCTGTGGAAAATGTTATCATGGCGAGATCTCCTTCCCTATATAAACCTGGTTCTGGCTCAGTCGTTCTAGGAACTGCGGTCAGAGGGGCTGAAACTGCACAGTAAGGCTTATTCGGAGACAATGGTGTGGCACTGGGGCAGAACGGGAATCCGATTCTCATGCTCCGGCCAAGTGTCAAAAGTTGCCCGCCGTATTTTCAGAAATAAATCACAGCAAATTTGTATTTTCATCTCCGTCCAGCGTTGGAGGCAGGTCTCTGCAGGGTCTCAGCAGTGGTTCATGTGCGGCTGGAAGCAAGAGACAAGTTTATAATTGAGCTGGGTGAACATTATGGTGAAATTTTCAGTTGCAGCCAAGCAGAAAAAAAATGTGAAAGGAAAAGAGGCAGAGCAGGAAAGGAGTGGAAAAGCAAGGCAGAGAGGGAGGGAGTAATGTTGCTTTACATGCTGGAGACAAGTATGTTTACTAGTCTCTC
>OMLF01027698.1:8112-29825 GCA_900302615.1 Holocentrus rufus
GAAGCACGTGCATATGATTGCTTGGCTGCTAGCTGATATATATATTTTTTTTTATTCTTGACTCTCTTGGTGAAGAGTCTCTTAAGATCATCGGATCTTTGTTCCCATTATTTATCATTTGATTGCCTCTGTATACTATGCCAAATTGCAGTCCTACATTTCACTTTTTCCAAAGTGTCTCTGCATAATATGATGGCAAAAAGAAACAATATTGTTTTTGAAGGTTCTTTCATTACTTTAGTACATCTTCAGGAAGTTTATTCGGAAATCATATTTTATTCACAATACACCCTGGGATATTCAGGGTTTTCTTCTTGATTTCAAGGTCTAATTTTATTATTTCACTCAAATCCTTTGGCAGTGCTCTTTTTTGCAGTTTTTGTACTGTCTCTTATGGTATTACTGCTCCTCACAGAGACAATCTAAAGATTTTATTGAAGTTGTTTTTAAGCCCACACCCTAGAGCAGTTCGCACCAGTGCAGAAGACCAAAGACAAGTATTTTCAGAAGTATTCAGCATACAACTGATATTGTTTCCATTTTCATAAAACAGTGAGCTTTTCATCTTGCCCACAACACAGGGATAATGGCACTGTGGCTGGTTTCAGTGCAGATGGAATACATATCATTTCGCTCCAGTCTTATTGTGTTCAGGCTCTGTTGGTACTCTGGCAAGGGGCCTTGCTGCTGGATGTCATAACGCCACCGGGTTCAGTCTTGCTCTTGGTGGGGTGAGCGACGCGTCAGGCAGAGAACCGGTCACGTTTTAATTCGGGACCCATCAAGGACCGCTTCCGAGCGTGCTGAGTTAAAACAAGCTCCAGTAGCTTTTATCGTCATCTCTGGAGAGAAGTGTGTGTTTGAGAGACGCTGAGAAAGAGAGCAAGCAAGGCACCAACAACAGACCAGAAAAGATCCCTCATCTTCTAATCACATCCAAAACAGGGGGGTTGGATCAGGGATACCAATTAGCATCTGGGTTCCAGCACAGTTCCGCTGCCCCAGGCCTTACCAAGCTCTCAGGTTACCCTTTTTGTGGCAGTGCAGCCTGCTGCTGTATATTCATTTGAAAATCTGAGCAGGCAATTATAAATTACCCACATGGAGCTTCGTAAGTGTTTTTTTTTTTTTTTTTTTTTAAACAATGTACAAAAACAGATGCCTTTTTTTTGTGGAAAATGAAGCTTAGTAAACTCTGCAGCCCATCAACGCTCCATCGAGGAATATAGAGTTGATGTGTTGCAGGTTGTTGCAAGTCCCCCGGAGAGCTCAGATGCTCGCTGCAGCCGGTGGGGATCTTAAAGAGATGAAATGCCACAGAGATACAGTATGTAGGAGTCTTAATTAAGTCAGTGTCTTCTTCTGATTGTGAGCTTTTAAAGCATGCCTATCTCTAGCTTGCCTGCTTAATTGGATGTGCGCGCGTCAGTGTGTATTTCTTCTGTACGTGGGTGAGCCTCTTTGGAAATGTGCATGTCCGTAACGCAGTCATTATATGTGTAAATAGGAGCTCACTGGGGAACTTGAACATCTGCATGTTTACTTAGCTTCTCCTCTCAGTGCAAGCTCTTGCCCCTCGTTCTCTCCATCACTCTGACTGTCTGCTCCACAACTTTAAAGGCTTAGATGACTTGGGTGGGGTTCAGGGTTTGGCAGTAACAGATTACATGTAATTGGGGTTACATATTCTGAGATTAAAAATTAAGTAACTGTAATCAGCCCAGATTACATTTTAAAAAATGTATAATTAGGTTATAGTTACATTCTCAAGGATTACTTGATTCAATTTTTGATATGTAAAATATGGCAATTTTATTCATCATTAGTAGCCTTTGATTGAAAAACAAACAAAAACTTGCACAAAAGAAGCAGCATCCCACATCACATTTCAGAATATTATAGAATACACAGTATACCTGCAGTTTGTGTCAATACTGTCACTTGATTTGAAAAACTGTAAATGTTGAAAATGCAAAATGCATTTTATTTGCGTTAGAAAATGTTTTGAGATGTTTAAAGAGAAAAACTGCACCCATTTTTGTAGTGTGAGGTTTGATTTTTGAAGTAATCCAAAGTCATGCAAAGTATAGTATATATTACTCTTCTTTTGTTTTTTTGTTTTTGTAATCCAATGGATTACATTACAAATAATTACATTACATTACATTACAATAATTACAAAAACTGCCATATAATTTGTATTCAGTAACTGACCCAACACTGGTGGGATTTTGCCTCTCACACACACACACACCAACACACACTTGTCTCCCCTTGCCTATTCCTTGTCAAACCGATCAGCCACGACATTCCGTTCTTTTCAATCAATGGCCACCAAAGGCAGTAAATCAGGGATTAAGGTGCGGCTTGGCAGTCCATTCTGCATGCTCCCAGCCCTTCATTTCATCAAGGTGCAAACAGAAAGCCCCAGCCACCGCACTGCCATGATGGGGCCCCCTACACTTTAATCATCGTCAGTGACCTCGCTCATCACCACCAGATTAAAAAACAATCGCGCCTCTGCCTCGCTCCTTGCTGCAGCTCCCCGGTAGTTTTATTTATTGGCTCCCGTCTCTTTGGCTGAATTATTTTTATCAATCGAACAAGCCCATCAAGAGAAGTGGCTGCCATTTAGATAGAGGCCCCCCTCGTTTGCTGATAGGAGATGCCTAACCAATGAAAAGGCTCGTAAAAGCAGATGAAGTAGTACAGTGCAATTCTCTTGGGAGCCAACGTACATGTGATTTTGGTATCAGGCTATCACTGAGTTAAATAGGATTCCAGACTGAGTTTTGCCTCGGGGGAAATTCAATAGATTGATTGACGGATCAAGACTGTGTATAATGAGAGTGACTTAGAGACAGTGGCATCATAGGGTCTTGCTTTGGGCCTGTTGTACAGCAATTTGGCTGCAAGGATTTCATAAGGCCGACTTTATTATTTATTGTAGGGACAGTCCACCTTGAAATACTGTAACAGTTCAAGAAGAAAAACACCTATTTGTTATTTACCTTGGATTTCTGGGCAATTTCACTTCCTCATGGTATATTTCTCTTATTCCGCGGATAACCAACCAAGCATAGACAACTTGCCATTCAGATATTTCCAGAGGAGCTACAATGGGGCTTTGATAGTAGAAAGTATTTCACTTATCTAAAACATTGACCATAATGCCATGTTTTGGTGTCAGTACCTTAGAATCAAAGAGGAAAGCCTTCTTTTCTAGTTTTAGGCAAAATACCCCTTTCCATTGTCTAAATAAGACAGCATCAGATTTGCTGTAAGGTTTATTTTTACACTTTGATGGAGTTAGGCTAATGACTCATGTAGACTTCAAGTCTTTATGCTAAGCTAACACGAATTGCTAGCCATAGGAACTGAACCAGTGGACGTACAGAGCTGAAAACGGCATTGAATATTTTGTCTCAGTCTGGGTAAGTTAGAAAAAGGGTATTTTGCCCAGAACATTGGGAGTATTCCTTCAATTGATATTAGCCTCATTAGACCAGAATGCAGTGCAGCCACAAGTAGAGTGTGGGGTAGTGCCCGGTCCACCAAGCAACTCAGCTGTTTTTAGTCATCCATCTCTTGGAACAGAAACACTTTTGTTTCAGTCCATGATGTTGTCTACACCAGGTCCATCTTCTAACACTTCATCTATTTATTTTCACCTACACGTGTAAATGCATCATTTAAACCTGTTGCAAAAGCTTTTGAACAATTTAAATGCCAGTATATTAGTATATTTTAGTATTAGTACATTTTCTCTATTTTCCAGATGATAGCTTGGAATGGATCATCTCTCTATGATTCCCTGCTGAAAAATGGATTCTTTTCTGCATTCCTTTTGGATTCAATTACATATAGGTATTCACCATGAAGCAATGAGTGAACGAACTATTAAAAGAGCGAGTAAAATAAGTAAAATAATCTCATCTATGGTAGGATATACAACTAAAGTACAAGTATGCGACAGACACACTTGCGTATCAGAAATGTGGCTCAATCAACGCTTGTGTATTTTGAGGACAAGCTTGATTTCATCCTTTTGAACATGTGGCTAAATGCAGCAAAAACGATACCAGTGGGGGGAAGGGACTGGGGGGATTGTTGTTAAAGACCTTGAGAGGTGGCATGAAGCATTACAGCGATGCAACAAGCCATGTTTCAACTGCTTAACCTCTCGAGACAATATTTTGACCGAAGTGCTTCGAGTTTCTGCTGTGTGGCCCTAGCCAAAATTGGAGTTGAAGTAGCTGCAGGCTAGAGATTTTGGAATTCTTTTGCTGTTACTCGGTTTGAGAGGCTTGGGGGAGATGAAGAAGAGCAGGATGCTTTTTAGAGCCAATAGGATTTATTATGTGTTCTGTGCCTATAGCAGACTGGATTTAGCCAATCCCCAGACATCTCTTTTTCCTCTCTCTGCCCACAACTGTCATGCAGAATATCTTATCACATCGCCTAACTGTGGGTGGTTTGTCTGTCACCGCCCCTGTGTGTGTGTGTGTGTGTGTGTGTGCAAGTAAGAGAGATGTGGATTAGGGAAAACAGGCCAGTGGGGTAGCCACAGTGGCACGTGCCTAGGCTTGCATGCGTTGTTGAACGTCCTGCTGCTCACAAAGTCAAATACAAGGCAAACTTAATGGCTCCCCAATGCTTGTCTTTGTAAATGATGGTGTTAAGTACAAGTCCCTTAACACTCAACACTTAAATGCTTCATGGATCAAATATAACACATATTCCTCTGGTCGGTGCTTCCCATAAAGGTGCTGAGTTCAACTCTGCAGTGCTTTGAGCGTGCAAGTCCCACTTGACTTTTCAGCTTACTGGTTTCAAAAATGGGTTCTGCTTCCGTTCTCTGTTACCACTAGTTGTTTTGACGCACGAGTACCTCTATATCCATGTTGTTTTTCCAATCGGAAAAAGTGGTTGAGGTAGATCACCCGGTATAAAACTGCAGTAAGTGCAGTCAGTTTCTCTAGTGTGTGCATCAGCACTGTCAAGGGCCAGAAAACCAGAATGACCTTGTTGCAACCCAACCATTTATGGGAAGGCACTTTAGGATTATGAGGGTGAGTTAAATTTCAGCACAAATTGCGAACACAGTGCAGCATAATACAGAGAACTGCACCACTGTTATTTGAGGGGGGTTCAGGTATGGGTCAGATAGCCTTTGTTAGAGGTGTTTTTGAAATGAATTAGCTTAAACATAGCAACAATGGTGTAACAATCCTGCTATTGGAATCCTGCTATTTGTCATTATTGTTATACTTAATTGATATGAAAGCATGATATATATGTATAGCGCTTTTGTCTGGGGGCGTGGTCCACACATAAACGTGGTCAACAAATAAAGGCTGGCCCCAAATACAGGCCAGGGGTAAGACAAGAAGAAAGAAATGACTGGGAGAGGGGGAGAAAGAAACACATTCAACACTTTCCCCCTCCCCCAGTCAAAATGTTTTTGGTCCAAAAAAACGGAAGCAGATCAGAAAACAAGGAGGCTCCATACTAAAACATGAGCAAATTATACTCATCAGACAGAGGGAATTAGAGATAAAGGCCTCTCTCAAATAAAAGCCCGCCTCCAATAAAGGCTTGGTACCCTCTGCAGCTAAATAAAGACCTCGGCCAGTATTTGTTGAAATATGGTAACATGGTACATTTCATCGTACTTTTAGTTCATTCGAATTTTTAAAACTGAAATTTCAGACTATTACTACACTGACATAACATGTTAATGGTAGGTAACTTTTGTTACATTGATGGGAATGTATTACACCAACATGATTATTACATTAGCTGCAAATTGTTATGGTTTAGTTAAAACATTAAAGTGACTATGCGTTTGTTTTTTTGTTTTCTTTTTCTTTGGTTTCTCATGCTTGCTACTAGTTCTTCTTATATTCACTTCTAGCAAACCAGAAACATCACTTCCTGTGTAGCAGAGAATTTGGTTTTCCACAGTGCTGTGCATCTTTTGCCCTCAGGTTCAGTCCAGGTTCAGTGGGTTACAAGAGTTATGTTAAGTGTTATGGAATATCTAAATGAGGGATATAATTTAAATAATCTAAAGTACATGCATGCGATGGTCAGGATGTAGCCGCTGTTCCAGGCATATTAAATCATTCTCCTCTGATACATCAGCTGATCCAAGCACAGCGCCACTGAGCCACGTGAATCGGCTTCAACGTTTTTTTTTTCTTTTTGCCCATCAGATTCCGTTCACCACAAACAAAATCTTCCGAATACTACAAGCATGGTCACACGCATTCTCCCCTCAAGTTTGATTTTTAAAAAAAATCTAAACTTTAACACATTCGCTGCGTCTGCATCTTTTTCATGCATACATGCGATGTTTATTCATGAGGCCCCTGGCAACCTGACAGGAGGACTTTGATTTTGTTGGTGATAGTGCCACTGCACATGAGCCTGGATGAATGAGCTCAGTCATCATATGATTTCACTGGATGTTAGAGAGAAAAGATTAGAGAGATTGGTTCCATAGTAGGAGATAATTGATTTATAATGCATTAGCTTGGGCAGCAGTGAGTAGCTCCTTACATGGATGAACAGAGGCGAGGCAGGGGATGGTAAAGGGTGTGTGGAGGTTAGCACCGGGGGGGGGCAACAGGAGATCGGAGAACCTCAGAGGTAAAGTGTGTCGGTGTGTCGAGTCCACACTTCTCCTCTATAAGGCTGGTGAGCCCAGAGGCAGGCCTGATGAAAGCTGCCTGTGGAGAAGCACGAGGTGATACATCTTGTAGTAAATGTATTCCCATGTGCCATCGTGACCCAGAAGTGTGCGGGTTTTCTTTCTCATCAAGCAGTACAGCAGCTGATTCCCTGTTGGAATGAACCTATAGGCTCTTGGGTCTTGATGGGACATATATCCAGCATTCATCATTTCAACATTTCTTCTTCCTCCTTTTTTCCACATCTCCAGCTGCCATTGAACAACTAGGATAATATTTCTGACTGTTCATAAATCATTCAAGTCATAATCCAATATCATGACAGTGGATTGTTTTCAAAATCTTATCACTTATTTCACTAAAGACCTTCGTGTATGTCCAGCTCACAGGGAGTTGTGCTTACACTTCAATCAGACCAGCAACATACACACTCCAATTACATGTCTTTAAACGGCTGTGACTGACCAGTTAACGCATTTCAGTTGTAGTCGTTCTCACTGTGTGATTGAGCAAGTATCACATCTCAGTTACAATAATCCATGTAATACTTGCTCATACGCATCTTTGTTTACTTTGTTCACTGTCAGTTTTGTGTTGTGTTCACATCATATCAGAAGGACATCAGCTTGAAAGCGTTATTTTAGTCTTTCATTAGTGGATCCAAAATCTTTTAGATTCATAAAAATGCAATACAGAGATTTCTTACTTTTCTTTTCTTACTCTCTTACTTTAAGGACGTTTACATGATGTTTGATGAAATCCATAATGGAATTCAGTCTTCAATCAGTTTTCTGTTGCTGCTATTTGGAGCTGCCAGACCGCAGATTTAAGGGCTTTGGATTCGGGGAACGAAAATCGCGTGTGGCTCTGCGCCGTCTCTCACCGCGTCCCGTATGAAAGGACATATAACACTCGCGAATTGGTCAACTGGGCAAGGGAAATTCCACCCCTTTGCAATTTTTTTTTTCGAAGACGAGCCCACGTCTCGCTCCACCAGCCTGCGTTCCTTCCCCCGCATCGCTTCTTTGCTGGCCTCTCACTGAAAATGAATTGAGGCCAGGCAATTTCCATTCCCCATGTAAAAAGCCCTTTACACAATACAGCTTTAATTCTTGCCCGTAATTCCACTACATTCTGTCATTCTATTTTGTTCCAAAGCTCTGTACTCATGGCATGTAAGCATTTATTGAACAGTTGTCACCTGATATGCTGCATTAACTAAAATTGCAGCGCAGACCATGTAGGATCAAACAACAGTACAATTATGTTCAATGTGGACGGAATTCAGAGACAAGACTGTATGGTTCTGATTTCACGAGTCTGCCAGACCGGCAAATTATGTCCATATTTGACATAATTGTATCATGGTTGATTTTACATGGTCCACATTCCAATCTTATAGAACATGGCTTTACGTTACACACTAAAATTATTAATTTATAGCTCCGAGGGTATCAAAATATCAGGATTGCAGGATACTGTTTTGACCAGTGACAATAGTGGTCCATGTGGACCCCAGACAATGCGATCTATCATATGAACAGAACTCGGAAAGTTTGATTAGAAATTAAAAGCAGCAACAAAAATATGAATTCGACATGTAGCAGCTGTTAATATGAATAATTCACATGCCCGTATCCTGCAGATGAGCTGACTCATGCACCATGCTATGCTTATAGCTTTATTTTTCTGATTCTGGGTATTGTGAATATATGTATCCTGTGCAACTGTTGTAGTAAGTGTTCTTTTGTAGGGATGATAGTCACTGAGTAGATGTCACCCACCCCCACACTCCCCGTTCCACAGATTTGGCGCTGGGAAAAAAAAAGTATTGCTTAGATTCGCAAAAGAGTCAGAACTGAATCTGTTTCCCTCTTTCCCATCTCTTCTCCTCCAAATGCCAAGCTTCAAGGTATACCTTGAGAGTAAGGTGACAAGAGAAATGCTGGCATGGAGACAAGCACTCTTTGTATTACCTGAGGTAAAGACTTACTTTCATCCAGCCTAGAGTGACACATGGGACACAGGGATTGTATGTGCTGGTGAAAAGAAAGCACATGTTTGCAACACTTAGCTGTAGTTTATCAGCTTTGATAGCATGAACATTTGTGGTTCAGCACATCATTTGTTTCTATTCATGGCTGCTGTTTTAGATGTTTACCAGTGGTTGTATTTGTGCTGGCTTGACAAAAAGTCTTCAGTTGAACCACAACTGTTCACTGAATTCCTCTGAAGTCTTGTACAGTGACAGCAAACGATGGGTGTCTAATGCCTATTTATTCCGTTGATATCTCAATCTGCTGCACATTGCACTACTTTTAATGGCGGAACTCAGAGCTGCAAAGGAATTTATTAGGATTCAGCCCATTTCCTGACTTGGTGTGGAGGAATGGATAAGAGCGGTGGGAACGTTGAGTTAAATAAATAAACAGAGCTTGCACCACATAATTAATCTCTCAGGGTCCTTTGACATGCTCTGCAAATGGTGGGGAGTAGATTTGGGTGGTGGGTGGGGGATATACAGTAACTAACCCCCTCATTGAATTAGCCCCTCTGCCCGAGGAAACTGCTATACACATATGTGAGGTTAAGCTCACTGCTCAGACAGCCCTCTCTGATTGCTCGGTAGGGTTATTCTTTCCCTGATTGGAGCAGTATGGTTGACTTGGTTTCTCACTTCACCAGTGCGTTCCACATCATATGTGATCTGTTTAGATGCATATTCAACCCTATGTGATCACTCATTTCAACACACAGAATCCCCTGATTTGGAAAAAAAGTGCCACAGTTGGATTTTTGGAACTGTTGTTGCCTCCTTGTAAGCTCTTTTAGTGGGATGTCCATGTGCTTCAGAAGGCAACGCACCCTCAAATTATACACAAGACATGAGACATTTGCCACCACCTTGTTCATATGATTCAAAATTACACTGGTTGGTCCAAGTACGGTGCTACATAATTGTTTTTGTCCATGTGTTACACATCACATCTTAAACTTTGCTCATCAAATTGCGATGACACATGGTGGAATGGTTCACCACTGATCATGATCTCACCACTGAATTGTGGCATCATCAAAGTTGTACTTCTGGGCCCAAGTCACCTGGTGCATCGATTACTAGTTTGTGTCTAAATAGTGTCAAAACTTGTAGGACTGATTCCAATCATTTCACCATTGCATTCCAGGATTTTCAAAATTTCACTGATTAGCTCAAGGGGTGGCAACTGGTGGCTGGTGGGGTTCTCATGGAGAACAAACACAACAGGTAAACTGTCATCATATGACAAAGTCATCAACATTGTTTTAATTAAGTTGATGTTGTTTGAATGAAGTTAATTAATTTGTGCAGATGCATCATTTTCTCACTGCTACGACTCTCCCGCTGTACACTGCATACATACATTCACATCACTTGCTCACTGAAGCACTCTCTATCTAAACACTGGGGTGTGAAATCATTAGAAGCTGTTTGTATTGCAAATGGACTCAGTATCACTCAAATCACCAAATGTCATTGTGGATTTTTTTTATCAGTTGTTACAATGGTCTCACGAAATAGGAATTATCTCAATGCTTGCAAAATGATAACACCAAATTGAGGTACTTTTTTTATAGGATAGCAGGTTATTTACAAAGCCATAACAGTTTTCAGACTCAAAAGTGTTTATAAGTTTACATGCATTTAAATAATCATATTATTCCCTACGTACGGCAGTTAGGTGATTTCTGATATAGAAAAGCAAATGGGATTCATCTATCTGTTTTGACTACAATGCCAGTCTCTGTCCATGGTCCTGTAGGTGCTGTACTCTATGTACTCTATACTTAAAATTATACTTTGTTGGATTCTATAAATTTTGGATCTTTTATATGCCTCCGGTGTTGTGCATAGTATGTAGGGCATTATGTCATCATGGCATCTGCCCGTTGATACATTGTTATGGACACAATAACTCAAGAACAATACATGATAGAAACTTCTTAGTCACACAACAAGCTTAGCCTATAGAGTGGATGATCTCATTCAGTTTTGGATCATCCTGTTGTATAATTTGCCTATTAATGAGGAAAAAGTTCATATTAATACCACCCTTGTGTTATGAGGAGACAAGAATGGTGACATGGAAATATTTGCTAATTAATACATTAATTAGCATAATTAATGGATACATTAGCATTGTGTTATATTCTATATTTTATGGTGATGACTGTGGGAGATTAGGTAGCTCATCTGCCTCTTGTTTTACTGTTTTAAGTCTGCTGTTTTCACCTTGGTACAGCAACACTTGTTTTTACAGTGACACTGTTCTTGCTTGCAAAACAACATTCCAAAACAAGGAAATCAGAAAATCACAGGCAGAAGCACAATATTAAATCGCGAGGGAAAGTTATAACTTGCACCTCTAGTGGTCGTGTTTATAACTGAGAAAATTCCCATTTCTTTTCCCACTGATAATATAATTTCTGCTGGTGAGACACTTTAACCTGAAATGGTAACATAAAATGAAACTCCACTGAAGTTTTGCAGTAATTTTAGTAGCCTACATGTATTACAATCAATGAAAATGTAACCAAGCATCATGTTAAATGGTATATTCTGTAATATGATTTTATATATGAAATCACTGTAGGGGGGATCGACTTCTTGCTCAGGTTTGAAAACATCCAGTAGAGAGTGACATGATAGCTTTCCTTCCCTGTTGCAACGAGAAAGTTAACTTGATTTGAAGAGTGTGTCTAAAAGAATAAATGAATGTCATTCAGCCAAAACAAATATTTGACCTGAGACCTGGTGTGGGACGCAGGGACTTCTTTTTAGTTGAATGGCCCATTTATTTCACATAGAGACCGCCATCAAAGCTTTATGGAGACAAAACACTCGTTCTTCCATCAAAGACCTCCCTGCTGTCATTGCTGCTAAAATTCACTGCCTGTTTCACTATCTTAAAAGTGCTATTGAGAAACATTATATTGTTAAAAACAGTTGTCCCTTGACATTTAAAATGTGTGTGGGTGATAGAAAGCACTTTTTATGAGGTGCAGGAGCAGTAGGCAGGAAGAGACCGGTTCAGTTCATATTCAGCCATGGCTCTTTTTCATAGGGAGCCAGGGCCTTCACACTGTCATCCACTGAAGAGGCATTTCCTGGCTATAGAAGGTAATCAGGAACTCAGCCTAGCTATTGTACCGTATATCCATTATGGCAGTCAATAGTAGATTCATTTCAGTATTGTATTGACAAGCTGAAAAAAACATTTAGTGCAGCAGGACTCAGAGGTATTTCCATTTGAAGCCAGTCTGCCATGGCTGCGGACTGAGACCAGCTATTTATTTTAATGGAGGAATGTGGTGTCACTTCTTACTTGCACGGTTTCTTTCTCTGCAGTGGCTGTGATGAGAGTAATAATGTGTACTTAAACATGCCTGCAGTATGTGCTTCCTTTTTTGTGGACAATTTACAAAATGGAACACTTGATTTGTTTTAGTTAGGAACGGTGCAGTTGGGGGGAAATTGATCAATAATATTTTTACGGGGCTCTCCTCATCCTCTGGGAATTTACAAAAACAGCAGAGTACGCTCCTCCATGCACTATGGAAAATTATAAAGATGGCATGTTACATTTTGTCAGATATCCAGCCGTAAAGATCCTTTCTGACCACATCTAGAGGTTGTTGTCTCTAGCAAATAGGATGCCCATCATGCCCATCCTTTGGAGAATCTCTGTCAAGATCACTGAGGACGGAGCAAAATATAGAGAAAAAATAAATAAATTGCATGAAGGACAGAAGTGCACTTTAAATGATCTTCACTCGGCCTCACTTGGGAAGCACAATTCTGTGTGTGTGTGCATTGAATACACTCTTGACCCCAAGCCCTTTCATTTACAACAAGGCCATCACTGCCTCCAAATGAGAAAAACCTTTCAAAGAAACGCAAAATTATTCCCATGCAAAAGGCAGCATCTCCATGAAATTGTACTCTGTCACAACATTTCATGACATTCCATTCTAAAGTCTAAATAGACCTCCCACACATTATTACCATCCTTGCATTCAGCAGCAATTTTTGTACTTAGTTCTGAAAAATAGCTTACAATTAGAGAAGCAGTGCAAAATTAAACCTCCAAAAGCTGTAATTAGTTAAACCTATGGTCCCTTCGGAACATTTGGGTGTAATGTACATTAGTGTAATCAGCTTCTATCTCATCTTGCTCGCTCCATTTTAAGGTGAGAGCAGTAGATAATGGATTAGATTACATGTTTGTGTGAGATGAAAAGGGAGGTTTTAAGAAGAATTCAAGTTTTTAATCTCAGTTTTCACATCTGGCACTTCCATGATCAAATCAAATCATGTTGCTGTAGACAAGATAACATTTAACGGCAGAGCAAATTAAGTTGAAGTGCGTTAATGTTTATGTTAATATGTTTACACAGATGCACGTACTTCCCTAAACCAGTTTGACCTAATGAAAAAGAGACTGAATGTTTCTTAGATTTAAAGATTTAAAAAATATTGCAGAATGTTACCGTCCCTTGTTTTGTTTTTTTGCTTTCCTGATACAGTTTACCTTACATAAAGTTCAAAGAGAATTTAGAGCTCCCACCATCTGCCTCTGAATGCTCCTAACAGAAGTGTTGCCAACAAGAATGTACGGTGGAATTTACACCAAATGCTGGCAAAAAAAAAAAACCCACAAGCAAATAAAAAAGAAAGAAAACAGGCAAAAAAGAAAGCAAATCTGGCTATAAAGGGTCCCGCAGTCAAATTCCTTCTGGGATGAACCAGCTGACTTTTAGATCTCTGTTTGGATATCTCCCTAATGTTGAGATCAGGGAATTAAGATGTCATGCTTCCTCCCACACAACCCGCATCACCACAGCCACACTGCAATGCCCAAAGACTTGAATCTTGTTCAAAAGGAGCAAGGCCGGAGTCAAATCTCTGACCTAGATTCACAGTGCTGTTCCTATCTCTCTTCTCCATCCAAGTCATGCTGAGCATTGGAGTCTGTGTGTGTGTGTGTGTGTGTATGTGTGTGTGCGCGCCTTCAATTATTTATAAGTTAAATTGGTTAACGTGATGCTGTAGTAGAAAGTCACTTAGGCTCTGTTGAGCACCTGGTTGCATAAGGTAAACAAATAAATAAAGCTTTCTGGGTGAGGGATATTGAGCTGCACTCCGTGAAAACCAAATTACTGTGTCCTGCTAGGTTATAATTTATTTTTCCTTTATTTTGCCCTCTTCTCCTCCCATGCCATTAATGATGCTTAGTTTCATTATAGTAACATTTCATGGCTATTGTTGCAACTCGGGGGCAAAAAAAAAAATTCTATCGCAACCTTGCAGTTCCTCCACGGTGCATGAATCAAAAAGAAGCAAAGGAATGAAAAGAATGTAGTGACTCTCGGAGAAACACTGATAAAGCCTTCATTTTAAAAAGCAATGTGTTTCAGCTGTTGTACCGTTTGTCAGGGTCACAACATTGCATGATCATCAACAATAAATATGCTCAGTGACATCCAAGACAAATCTAAATTTAGTGTGTGTTTGATTGTTGGGCACTGAGATGTCCATTTTGGGTGTCATTGAACAAATGAATATTGCTTACTAAGGAAATCATTGACCTTCTGAATTCAGCGTTGCCAGACCCTTAGTTAATATTTTACCTTATATTAGCTAGTTCCTGTAATACTGATTTTTCCATTCACATTTTGGGCAAAAGCTTCGGAGTTGCTGTAAGGTTTATTTTTTCACTTTGACAGAGGCTATGCTAATGACTCCTATAGACTTGAAGGCTTTATGCTAAGCTAACATGGAATGCTACCTAGAGGAACTGAACCCTTGGACTTACAGAGGTGAAAATGGTATCAGTCTGGGTAAGTCGGACAAAGGGTATTCTGAGTGTTCCTTTACACCATACAAGTCTGCCCAAAACAGAGGAGGGATGTGACCTTGTAAAATCTATTTATTGTAAAACTACCGTAATTGAAATAGAACTTTAGATACCCAAACAGGCCAAACAGATCCTCTCCTGATTTCCTCTACGGTTGGCTTGCATGGTGCAGCAGCCCAGTGGAATAACTCTGACTCATCCATTTTCATTGTATTTCTTAGCAAGAGCAACATTAAGCTTCTCATGGGATGGTGAACCTCTGAAGCAGGAGCATGCTGGTACCTGTGTATTTGTTGCCTCCTGACCACTGGAGGGTCAAAGAGTGCAGGGATAGGAGCACAAATCCACTTTTTTATTTGTCTCTGTTATATTTGTTTTTGTTTGAGCCAAGAAAACGATAAGGATGAGGTAGGTAATGTGGTATTAAGTAATTTATGACCTCTGTAGGTAACCAGTAGCGACTACAACATCAGCAGAGCTTATCTCCCCCAACACAAGTTGTTAGTACAGATCCCTGTCAACAATCCTATCAAACCCATGCAGTTTTATTGTGGTCACTTTGTACTGTGGGGGAATACAGATCTTGCCTTTTAGCTGAGGGCTTCAGCGTGGACAGAGCCAAGCAGAGACTGCAGTGAGTGATATGCTAATCACAGGCTCTGTGGGTATTGGATCATGGTCACACTGACTGGAGAACAAACAGGACAAGAAACAGCCCTCAAAAAGCTTTGAGGTCGTTACATTCCAGTATAGTCAACGTGAAATCTGTTTTGTTGTGACATTTGTATCGGGTCTCATTCGGAAGTCTTCCCATGATGGAAGAGCCTCAATGGAAAGCCTGGTGATTGCATGTAGATACACCGCATGGCAATCAAATCTGAGCTCGCAAATGCAGGTAATAGGAGCTCTGCAGAGGCAATTAATTCAAAGAAATCAAACTTTCTCTAACAAGGAAACTCAAAGGCCTTTGTCTTTTTGATGTGGTGCAGCTCACCCAGGCAAGCCTCCCCTTCACGGCTCGACTGCTGATCTGTCAAAATTGCTTCACGCAGCCAGGGCCCCCAGTGACTCCCCACTGTCAAGCCAAATCCTGTACCTCCACCTTACAAAGTGCAAATGGGAATGTACTGTAAGAGCTCAAGGCTCAACAGCTTTGTTACCAGGGAAACTTCAGTGGAGATTCTGCTCCCAGCTGTCCACAGGGACCAGACCCAGCTTCACAATCCTCCCATTGACAGAAGCATGGAGAAATAGATATAGACTACTGACAATGTCCCCTGAATACTTGTGTCCAAGTGAGAATGGCTTTCATGTTGAGTGTAGCAGCATTGGAGCAGGGGTGATAAGAAGTTTATCATTTGGTCCACCCACAGCGCCATGTAGGCTATATCCAGCATTACTCAATTTGGTGTAATATCATTGAGCAGATATCGACACTGGCCATTTTGTGATGTGGGGCACATAGGTAACAAAAAAGAGGAGGACATCATCTTCTTCTTGGCCCATAGCCCTTTGACCAAGGGATGGGAATCAAGAACCGGTTCTCAACTGGAGCTGATTCCAAATTGTCTGATCCATAGGAATTGTACGTGTCCGAGCTTATCAATTCCTTTTATCGATGCCAGCTTGTTTTTCTGACAGTTTCATTTTGCAATATCCTTTTAAGAAAAGGAATATTGTAATTTATTTGAATGTATTCAAATATTATTTGGCAGACATGGTGGTCACACACTGAGGTTGTGTGTAGTTGCTGGTCTTGCTGCAACTTACACTTTCTACACTGTGTTCTCAGAAATAATAAAGCAGATGCGTTGACTTGAAAACCTGTGTAGGCCTACTTTTTTCACACAGAAAATTGATCAGGAATCAATAGGGGAGTGGATACAGAATCGGACTGATAAGCAGAACTGATAATGGCAATGGTACCAATAAAATCGTATCAATTCCCATCGCTAATTTTACCTCAGACCATTGCACAAATACTTTTAGGGCGACATTTGTTGCATTTTACTTGCTCATGTCACATGGTTTGAATAGTGCTTACCTGAGCAACGAGTTGGGTCTGTTTTTTTTCACATGTGGGTGTAATTCTGGTCCTGTTGTTATCGCAGTCTTTGCAACCATCAATCGCATTCACACTCAGCGCTCCTCCCAGTCTACAGATCTTCCTTGGAGACAGAAAAGGTTACAAACCCCAGATCTGACCCTCAACACAATTAACAGTCCAAGTGTGCCTATTCTCAGACACTATTTGCACTGTGCATGTCTGTGGAGTATCTAGAGTATCTATAATATCTGCTCGCAAACTTTGGCTCCAGGAGGGCTTTTCCTGGCTCTGCATTAGACATTTTCTAAGGCAGTATACCACCAATATGCAACTGAGAAGATTTTAAATAATCTTACAATGTCTGGGAATCAGACTCATTTTCTCCTTCACATGTCAAATAGTTTTGAGGGAGCCAGTGTGAATGTAAAACAGACAGCGGAGCTTATTATGAAGAGAGCCTGGCTGTTCGGATTTTTCACCATCCAAGTTTCTCATTAGCCGGGCCTTCACCTCTATCCAATGGAGTGACAGTGTCTCACACCCTTAATACTGACAAGGGTTCAACATCAGTTGATGTGATGGACCCTCCAGGCAGGGCAGTGATGGCACTCCTCCACTGCCTACATTAATTAAGACTCGCGGAAGAAAAGGAAGATTAAAGTAGCCTTAACTGGAGCACTTTTTACCGCACAACTTGTGCTGAGCAATAACCTTTTGAGTTGAAACAAACAAATCACTCAGTGCAGGTCTCTCACGGGGGATATTGGTCCACTGGGGGATGGATTTGCATGTGTTGTTTGGTAACCAGTAGGAGAAAGCGAGGATGAGAATTGTTAGGGGAGGTATGACTGGGAGAAAGTTGACATGACTGAAGACGAACACTTAAAGCTGACTTTGTTATCTCCGGTGAGGCAGTGTATCAGTCCGTCCTTTTCCTCCCAGGCAGAGTGCTTGGGAAAAAATAGAAGTCTTTCTCAAAGTAGCACGGATTTCCGTTGTGTAGGTGAAAAGGTGAAGGTAATATTTGAGTTAATAGGACAGTTTTTGACTTTTTTAGCTCAACTGTCACAATCAGCGGGGGAAGTTAATCAGTTGTTTTTAAGTGGCTGTGGCAGAAACAGATAACGAGAGTTGCATCCCTTGGCAGATACCAAGAGGGAGAGTGAAGCTCCTCTGATTCTCTCCAATTTGCCTTGTGTCTCAGGAGACACACCATCAAAAGCTCCAACTTCCAGGTTTCTCATTCTCTACTGAAGAAAGGGAAGAGGAAAACTTACGTAAGAGTTGTGAACATTGCCTCAGAACTTTGCAAAAACAGATTATTTCCTGTGGAATTGCAGTGTAAACTCACCAGATGTCATCTTAAAAAAGATCTGCCTGTACGTTTACATCAAATGAGAACAGTATATTACAGTTAGCACATGGATGCAGCGATATATGTGATACTAGTTCAATATTGTCTTTTCTTACACATGAGCTTATATCGTCATTGCATCTTCTCATATAGCTATGATGAAAACTCCAATGATCTTTGGAACTCCTAATATACATTCTCTCTGTACATACATAACTTGAAAATATCTGCACATTATCTGGTTGTCACAGTAAGGAATCTGCGTACTTGATTGCATGAGGATCTCACATTATCACTTGGTACCTTTATAGCCAAGTCAAAACTCTCAGGGGAGCTAATTTCCAGTCCAAGGTGGTTGTAATTTGCACTATATTTAAATTGGATTTTTTCCCTGGGATCTGGACTTTAAATGTCATTACTTGTCTGTGGCAGTACTGAGGCTGTTTTAACCCCTAAAGTATAGATGATAGGCCAAGCTTGTGATTTACATAAAACAGAAATCTGATCTCTGTGTGGCCGGAACCTGTAGACTGTTGTCCTTGGTCCTCTTCGTTTTCACTGGGTGGGAAAAATGTGTCGCACAGTGATGAAATGTATTGGATAAAACTGATTCAGGAGGATCCATACCACAAAAAAAAAAGTTCCTTTAGTTGATAATTCCAACAGTAAGCTTTGTTTTGTTTTGTTTTGTTTTTCAAATTAATAGCATCTTCAATAATTTCCTCTTACCTAATTTTCAAAGTCATAATGCCAGTTGGTCATGGTGGACTGGTTTAACAGCTTGGACACTATTGATTCAACTTTCACTATCACTACATGCCTGCAGGCATAATTACTGTTACTCCTTCTGTAAACATCTGATATACATGAAATCAGCATTCAGCCCATTTTGCATGTGGGTGATCATTCAGGCCCACTGCATGCGTTACAAATCATGCTAATCTTTGGAATCAATTATCCACATAAACTCTTCATGTCCTGGTTTTCAGAGGAAATGAATTAATCCTTACAGGAAAAAAGAAGCACTTCCTCCGGATGAATAGGGTTAAAAGACACTGGGAATGAAAGAAATTCCGACCCCTATTTAGAAGAATTATGCCCCAGTCTCTGTAGCTCACAAGAAATTTGACTGCTTCAAATCTATATATATCCAGGAAATCAGCTTTGGCAGTTTTCCATGTATTTGAAGACCCATGTTTCTCATGAGAACGTCCCATAGCTCCAGATCTTCTTTTTGTGAACTTAATGAAGTTTGCTTTAGTTTGAACCCAGACTTTGTGCTTTAATGTTGCCTGCCTTGAGAATCACTCAATGCATTCATTCATTTGAAGGTCTATTTGCGTATTCCCTTTAATGGCTCGCTTGCCTTACCGCTGTGCTTGGTACTTTGGCACGGAATTCTTCTGGGCACTGTCTTTTAGCTGTTTGTGTACTGAGCCTAACAATTCTAGTGGTATATCGGCTGCACGGAGGTTCTCACCTTTCCCTGCCACCCATGTTTTTGTAAGACTGATTGCACATTCAGTGGTGGCCCCATTCCAATTATGGTTCCTATTTACTGTATAATTACAGTAATAGTTTGCTACTATAATGCAATAAACCGGGAGATAAGCCTGAAGCCATCAATCTGCAGAGGGGATCACAAGTTCACCATTTGAAAAACCTAATTGTGTTCCGTGCAGTGGAGGCTTTTTAAACAGCATTTAAAAGCTAATCAAATCAAGGATTTGCCCAAAAAGGCATCTGGCGAGACAGCTTTTTATAGAGGCCTTTGCACAGCTTGTCTCTAATCTGAAAATGAAATTTCACTTCAGCAGTCTGTTATCTTCGCACAGTGTTGTGCATCAACGGTCTTGTCCTCGCTCCAAATTAAATTGTTTTCTCATGCCTGTAATATCAGTAATCTTGTGTATTAAATTGCAAGAGAAAACAAAACGCAAGAGAAATAGAATGACTCAACTTAAAGCACATCCTGGCAGGCACTACAGTGAATGGACAAGAATACTGTGTGACTTCTACCAATCATCTATTTCTTTGTGGTTAGCACAGGAGGTGATGTGCTCTTTGTGACTTAGCCCTCTTTTCATTCAGTTTGCCTTAGCCTTTGAGTATATCTCTAATGCTGAATGCATTCCAGCACTTATTTCATGTTGCAGTTTTATACTTTGTTGTATCCACTCTCCTTCAACCTCCCTTTTCAACTTATACTGAAGTTAGTGACTAGACTCCAGTCTGTAGTAAAGTTAGCTTGGTATTGGGTGTTCATTTTTCCAGCTTCAGTCACTTAAACATAAGCCAATAAGCAAAAGCAGCTCAATAATTTGCCAATATTTAAGACTTTTCTTAAACAACTGTTAGTTCATGTGGGAAATATCGGCCTGAAATTTAAATGTGTTCATACAATACATGCGGGAACCTTCGGGACTGCAGCCAATGTGGAAATACCTTAAACCTGCATTCTATCTAACGACCATCAGGGGGCGACGCTCCTGTTTCCAAAACAACAGGAGAGTCGATGTCGATTTATTACCTCAGTAATAAATCAAGTTTTCCCTGTGAGTATATGGTCTCAAACTCTAGTTTCAGGTCTTCTTAAATATAACACGATGTTCATTTTGAAAATGATGGTCTCATTTGGAGAAAAAAGGACAATAAAGCAAGGTGTGCTTTATAAACAACCTATGGCTCCTCCTCCTCCTCGCCACCCTTTCTTCTTTGCTTGCAAAACAGCAGTTCGGAAACCAGTGGGTGACATCACATCTTCATGTACAGTCTATGATACAGTAGTAAAACATTTTCTTAAATATTGAATCTTCCTAACATAAATATATTCTTCAATGTGTTTTTCCTTGTTTACTTTACAAGTTACTAAATGGGACAAACAAATATCCACTGCATATCCATCTATATATATATATATAGATAGATAGATAGATAGATAGATAGATAGATAGATAGATATCAAGCTAACTTCACTGTTTACATGTAGTATAAGTGGAAAAACAGCAATGCTAGCTGTCACCAGTAGAGAAAAAGTGAGTTGTGCCCCATATGCCCCATATGCAAATATGTTACAGTTACAGTTGGCATTGAGCAAATGTTTTTATCCAAAGTGACGTACACATGAGATTTCAATACAACAAAAGGTAGTCAGAGACAATGACGACAGTAACTGCTAGAAAGCTAAGCTCTGGCCCAGCAGGACATGGCTGCTGTGAGGCCGTGCTGCAAGGCAGTGCTACAAGACGATGCATAGAGTGCATAGATGGATAAAGAATTTTGTTTTGTTTTGTTCAGATTACACAGTCTGTCAGGTGAGAAGGTGTTCACTAAAGAGCTTGGTCTTTAGTCTTTTCTTAAAGAGTAAGAGGGCACTAGAAAGAAGTGCTTTGATTCTTGAAGTTCTTTTGTTTCTGAGGGACCGGATACCAAAACTTGTTTATCATTGATATTTTTTTTTCTCCTATCATACTCCATTGCGGCTGTGGTGGAAATATCTTGACATGAGGTCATATTAGCCACACTTGACCTGTAAAATACGATTGGCCAGTAAAATATACCACCAAAGAACACATTTGACCGAGAACTGTACATCACTAACAGCAGTCACAGTCTACAGTGTGTTTGTGTAGATTTTTCCTTAAACCACAATTTACACACCATTTCACATTCAAGTAAAATTCTTCTCTGAAACAATGTGAGTTACCCCATGAGCTTCAACA